>JAJMCC010000008.1:0-229038 GCA_030584945.1 Starmerella roubikii | reverse complement strand
ATATACACTATTTTGCGCACAAAATCAAAGAAAACCCCTCCAAAGCAGTGAGGTTCTTAGTCGAGAATGCACGAATGCACGAATGCACTGACTACATGAATCTCTACAACTGAATTAACTCGACAGCTGACCGCCTTTGCTTGACAATGAGCATAATTACACTACTATGCATAACGAAATGGAGACTCTAGACTCTCCGTATAGCCAATGGATCCACCACTGATTAAACTCGACGGCCCGCTTACGAGTAGAGGTCGTCGTCCTCGGCGGTCTCGCCGACGGCGGCGGACGAGGCGCTTCCCGAGAACTTGAATTCGCCGACGCCGCGCGACTGCTGGATCTGCTGCGCGTAGGCCTCGTAGCGGCGTAGCTCTGCGTCGGAGACGGAGCGCGAGGCGGACTTCATCGCCTCCTCGAAATGGGCGCGCGTGATGTACGGCACGGCGTCCTCCTCCATGCCGTCGGCCTGCTCGGAGCGGACGAGGGCTGAGATCGACTCCTTGATCGCGAACTTCGCCGCGCGCTGCACGATGAAGCTCAGGTCGGCACCGCTGAAGCCGTGCGTGTTTTTCGCGATCTCCTCGAGCTGCAGGCCCGGCTCGAGCGGCGTCTTGCGCAGCTGCGCGCGCAGGATCGACAAGCGCGCGTCGAGGTCAGGCAGCGGCACGTAGATGAGCTGGTCGAGCCGCCCCGGGCGCAGCAGCGCCGGGTCGATTTGGTCGGGGCGGTTCGTGGCGCCGATGACGAACACGTTTTTCTTGTTGTTCATGCCGTCCATCTCCGTCAGCAGCTGGTTGACAACACGGTCCGCGCCGCCGGAGTCGCCGACCGACGCGCCGCGGGACTTCGCGATCGAGTCCAGCTCGTCGAAAAACACGACACAGGGCGCGGCCGCGCGCGCCTTGTCGAATATGTCGCGGATGTTCGACTCGCTCTCGCCGACCCACATCGAGAACAGCTCGGGGCCCTTGACGCTGATGAAATTCGCCGACACCTCCGTCGCGACGGCCTTCGCGAGCAGCGTCTTACCCGTGCCGGGCGGCCCGAAGAAGAGCACGCCGCGCGACGGCGAGAGGCCGAACTTCGTGTACATCTCCGGGTGCAGCACCGGGTACTCGACGGTCTCCTTGAGCTCCTGCTTGATGCCGTCGAGCCCGCCGACGTCGTCCCAGTTGACGTTCACGCTCTCGACGACGGTCTCGCGCAGCGCCGACGGGTTGCTCACGCCGAGCGCGTAGCGGAAGTTCTCCATCGTGACGCCGAGCGAGTCGAGCACCTCGGCGGCGATCTCGTCGCTGTCGAGGTCGATGAGATCCATCTTCTCGCGGATCTGCTGCATCGCCGCCTCCGAGCACAGCGACGCGAGGTCGGAGCCGACGAAGCCGTGGGTCTCGGCGGCGAGCTGCTCGAGGTCGACGCCAGGACCGAGCTTCATGTTTTTCGTGTGGATCTTCAGCACCTCGAGGCGGCCCTCCGGGTCCGGGATCCCAATATCGACCTCGCGGTCGAACCGGCCGAACCGACGAAGCGCGGGATCGATCGAGTTCGGGCGGTTCGTCGCGGCAATGACGACGACGTTCGCGCGCGCGCGCATGCCGTCCATGAGCGTGAGCAGCTGCGAGACGACGCGGCGCTCGACCTCGCCGTTCGTCTTGTCGCGCTTCGGCGCGATCGAGTCGATCTCGTCGATGAAGATGATCGCCGGCGCGTTCTTCTCTGCCTGCTCGAACGCCTTGCGCAAGTTGCTCTCGCTGTCGCCGGCCATCTTCGACATGATTTCGGGGCCGTTGATCAGGAAGAAAAACGCGCCCGTTTCGTTCGCCACGGCGCGCGCAATCAGCGTTTTACCCGTTCCGGGAGGCCCGTACATGAGCACGCCGCGCGGCGGCTTGATGCCGACGGACTTAAACAGCTGCGGGTGGCGGAGCGGCAGCTCGACGAGCTCGCGGATTTGCGCGAGCTGCTTGCGCGCGCCGCCGATGTCCTCGTAGCCGACGTCGTTCAGCGTGTCCTCCTCGTCCTCGCGGTTGATGGCATCGCCCTCGGAGTGGATCATCGTGTCCTGGGCAACGATCGCGTAGTCCTCGGGCTCGACGGCAACCACCTTGAACTCGACCTGGCGCATGCCGCCGCGCGCAATGAAGTGGTCGCCCTTGCGCACGGGGCGGTACGCCTCGACGAAGTATGGCTTCAGGAACACGTCGAACAGCGAGCCCGTGAGGCCCTCGACCGTGTCGGCAATCGGCAGACACAGAATCCGCGTCGCGTACTTGATGTCCGGGCACGCGTGAACGGACACGGTGTCGCCCAAGCGGACGCGCAGGTTGTTGCGCACGACGCGGTTCACGCGGCAGACGCCGTCGGCAAGCTCGTCGTCAACAAGCACGATTAGCACCGTGTCGTGGCGCTTCTTTCCGCGCACAAGCACGGTGTCGCCGCGGAAAAGCTCGAGAACTTCGAGTGTGTGCGGCGACATCGAGATCACGGAGTTGTCGTCGTTCACCGCGTCGTCAACCATCAAAACGTTGTCCTTCTTCTTCTTGTTCAAAATCGCGGTCGCCAGCTCGTCACCGGGCGCCGCCGCGCCACGACCGCCGGCAGGATCACCCCGGGGTAGTGCGGAGTGAGGTTCACTCTTCACGTCGTCAGAAGCCATGGTTGCGTTAAGTTCTGAACGGTTAAGCTTGCGTGGCAACTGTGTGGCAACTAGGTGGAGGTAGGGTGGGTCCAATCTCAAACCCCTATCCATGCGAATGCACGAGAAGGCTAGTTACGCATCGCGAATGCATACTGCTCGCGCGATCGTAAGGACGTTGGCAATGTGGGAGCAGTAGGATTGGACGCACTAGCTAAGGGGTATGTAAGATTTTTATAGTACTTGGTGCATCTTTCAATAGAATATATGGGTGTCCGTGCAGAAGATCGTGCAGGAACTTATGCAGTGAAACTCGTTCAGTGACAACTTTAAACTGTCACTCAACCGAAAATTGTTATGCCATCTGCGCGTTTTTTACTCCACCATCTAGTGTGAGCAACAAATGGCATTCCCGAAGCTGTAAATCTGCGCACTCTAACAAATTACGGGGTGAAATTCCGTGAGTTTTCAATAGTTCCAGGAATCCACAGTTAGCTCTAAAGTAAGATCTAAGTCAATGGAGTTGGAGATCCCGAGAAGACTGAAGGGTGCGGAGACTTCATAGAAGAAGTCAATGAGGATTTGCGTTGTTACTGTGGGTCGTGCTTGACAACGGAGTCTCGGCGAGCTAGCACATTCGCAATTGATTAGAGCTCCTGTTGGTTAGAGCTGCTATAGGCTACAGCTGCTAATACAGCTGCGAGTAATGGCACCTACAACCGACCGCACACTGGGTGCACATGCACAGGACCCAAAATATTTAGCTCTAGTTTAATCTGATGCACTATAAATCCACGCACTGTCAAAGACTTTACAGCATCCGGTCATGCTTTATCCGGTCTTCGGGTACTCGCCTAGCTCGTACGTTAAATTGGTCCGCTCGAGGGTAGTTACCGCTGGCAAGTCCTGTGACCGGGTATGAACGTATTGGTGATAACCTTCAATTGCGCGAAAGAGCTGCAGACGCAAGACGCTGTGTCCCGCCTCCTCGATGCTGCAGTTGGATCGGCAGCGGATCGCCCCGATGTCATCGCCTTCTGCCTACAGGAGCTCGCGCCAATAACCGACGCCTGTTTGAGGTACAGTGACGCATTCTTGAACCCGTTTATCGGTGCTGTGCCGAATGAGTTCGAAATGCTTGCGGAAAGCGTCTGTGGCAGCACGGGGCTCGTCGTATTCAGGCGCCGCGACTCGCGCGAGCCAACGCACGTTGAGACGCACCAGACGTCTTTTGGCATGCTCTGGTCGAGTCTCAAGGGAGCAGCACTCGTGTCTATATCGTACGATGCCTCAGAAGCGCTCACGATCGTGAGCGCGCATTTGGCCGCTGGAGAAAACGGCGTTGCTCAGCGTAACCGCGATCTCGCGCTGCTGTACGATGCACTGAGCCTCGAACAGCGTTTTGGACAGCTCATTTTGGGCGGCGATCTGAATTATCGCACGACATCGGGCACACTAGACACCGACCAGCTTACCGCGGAGCTCGCAAACAACGTGGCTCCCCGTTTGACGGAAGCGCCCATAGCATTCGAGCCAACGTACAAGTTCTTCCCTGGCACATCGACATACAACTCGAAGCGTATAAAATCGTTTTGCGACCGTGTGTTGTTCAGCGAGCCGGCCAAGGTTATTGAATACACGGCAATTGACGCAGGACTCACTTCAGACCACCATCCGGTTGCGCTGCTGCTCTCAACAAACCTCAGTGGCGAGCCAACGAACACTTCTATCATCTCTTCGGGGAAGAACAGGGAGATCGTGTCGTACGTCGCCGATCTGGTCATCGGCTCGGCCATGTTCACAGTATCCACGTCAACGGGTCGCAAGGCCCTTGTTTTCGGTGTCGCGTTCGTGGCCATCTACATCTTCATTATCGCAGCCGGCCGATAGAGAAAAAAGCGTTAAAACAGCGAGTCGATTGCCGGCTGTCGTCGCCTAAACGAGCTAGCATTTCGATGTGTCACAATATCTTAGCTATTCTAACATTTTAAAGTCATACGTATAATGCTATCCCAAGTTTTCCCTGGCTCTTCAAATGATCGGAAGCTGTCAACTACCTTCGAGCAGGTTTTAGGCGAACTTCACCTTTCAGTAAGTCTAATTTTGCAACTCCTTACGGATCTCAACCGTGAACATTGACGGCTTGTCGGTTTCGATCCACACCTCCTCACAGCGTAGGATGTTTGAAGTGCTCAGCCTGGTAGTGAAGCTCGTGAAGTAGTTCTCCACATCCCACTCGAACCCGCCGGTGGTTACAGTTGCCGAGCCCTCCAGAGGCGCGTAGCCACACGTCGTGCCTACGAGATCATGCGGCGTCGCATAGACATGCCTGCCGTTTGGAACTAGCCAGGTAACGCTCTGCTTGCTGGCCAAAATGAGCTCGTCGCCCCTTTTGTGCGCAAGCGATAAACAGAAGTAGGAATGCCACGTGTGGTCAATGCGTCCACCAAGCGCACCGAATGCAAGGAAACGCCGTGGCTCGGGCGCGCCGGCTTTGTCGAACCGCAGGTGGCTCTGCTGCATGGCCTTCATAAAATCGGTTGCATTCACGTCCTCATCACTGATGAACGGGACTTGCTGGCTCACATACCAGTTTCTTGCCTCTTCATCAATCGAGTCGAAGTCTCCGACAATAAAATCAGGGATGTAAGTCTCACCCGTGGCCTTACTGAGGGCCTTCAAATGGTTTGCTGCGCCGTCTGTGACGACGTGGTGATCGCAAGAAGCCCATGCCTCGTGAAAGAGGCGCGGCTGGCTAATTGGCTGGTTCAGCACAATCATAACACTCCCGGGGTACACTTTACCGCGCATCCATGAAAGGAAATCCTCGGCCTGGCCACTACTCATCCTGGGGTTGGGTAGCTCTCATCGAATGAGCATCTCATTCAGCGTAAAGCGGAGAAAGAAACGGAATAGTGCTCCGGCGTCCGAGCAGGCAGTGCCTGCACGGATGATTGGTGAGACCGAACAAAAGTTCTGCTGGAAGCCGGTCAGGCAGTCGCTGAGCGAGGCGCTTAAGTCGCTGCCAGACGCACCAACAGCGGAAGAGTACAACCGCGTGCCAGTGGACGAGTTTGCGCGCCGCCTTTCTGAGCTTGGGTCGCAATTGGCGAAAAACTAGTTGTTCACTAACCGATGGTGACATTGGCTGCGGAGCTATACTAAACATTGACCACCCACTCATTGTGGCGTGCTGGTTGTCCACGGATCATACGATTTATGACGATATAATCCGCAGGTAGCATGCGCATTCGATCATATACATCTAAGCATAGATATTCGAGCATATACAAACATACCTATTCGGGTACATCTAAGCAGATCTGAGCACATGCATCCAAGCAATATACATACGGGCATCTATAGTCTAACTGACTCAGAAACGACGCTGAAGTTCAGTTACTACATAAATTGGACGTCTTACGATCCGATCTATTCCAACCAAACTCGATACGAGACTACCCTTGATCGCATTTACCTCGATGCCGCCCGAGGAGGACTGTGCTAATGAGAAAATCCTCGCGGTAGAAAGAGACCCGAACGCTGGCAATGGCGGTTATCCGGAGGACCCGAAAGGTTCTGAGCTTGCCGTTCCCGAGAGACCTGGAATGGAAGTCGACGGATCCCAATTGGAAACAGCTATTGTTGGCGAGGTTGCAAAGGAAATCGGGGAGGACCAGGTGCTGGAGGACGCTATTGATCAGGGGTTTATCACGCGCAGCGATGTGGAGGACAGCAGTGACGAGGAAGCTGCTGAAGACGCTGCCGATGAGGAAGTCGACCTCGAGGCACCGCTTGTCGAATTTCTCGAGCTGCTTCAGGAGTGTGTAGACGACGATAGTTCCAAGACGCCGCGGACCGATCTCGTGAAGGTCTCTCAAGACGTGCATAAGGCCGTTATTCGCGACTTGGTTTCTTCGGGGCCGTGGCAGTTTACCGTGAAGTATCTGCTAGCTGATCCAAGACCAATGCCTCTGCCGGAGCTGCTCGCTGCGCTGGGCTTTTCTCTGCCTCGGAGTGTGTTTGAGAACCCGCTGCTCACGCCTGAGTATGTCGAAATGGGCCTCCAAGTGGCAATGCGCTACGTCATGAAAACGCGCCCGCGCCTTCCGAAGCCGCGCACGCTTGACGAGGTATGTGAAGTGATTCGGAACGCCGCAAACATCCTGGTCATCACCGGAGCCGGGATCTCTACTTCTCTCGGCATCCCTGATTTCCGGTCCGACGACGGCATCTACGCGCAGCTCGCAGAGCTCGGCCTCGCAGAGCCTCAGGAGGTGTTCGATATTCGCGTTTTCAAAGAGGACCCGGCCATATTCTATTCGGTAGCGAAAAAAATCCTGCCTGAGGGCGATATCCGCAGGGGCACACCGACGCACGCATTTGTGAAACTGCTCAGCGACCGCGGGAAACTGCTGCGCAACTATACCCAAAACATCGACAACATCGAGCAGTTTGTTGGCATTCCTCCCGATAAACTTGTGCAGTGCCATGGCAGCTTTGGATCGGCGCACTGTGTGTCGTGCGGGTACTTCGAGCCTCACGGCGAGAAGTTGTTTGATGCCATCAAGAGCGGCGAGATCCCGCGGTGCCCAGAATGCACGCAGCGCAAAAGTCGTGGCAAGCGGCGGAAGCACCAAGACGAGAGCGATGACGAGGGTGAAGAAGACGAGCCCAGCTTCGGTGTTATGAAGCCAGACATCACTTTCTTCGGCGAGAGTCTGCCGCCGCGTTTCGACGAGTTGCTGTTTGATGAAGGGGACCGCGAGAAATGCGACCTCGTCATTTGTTTAGGCACGTCCTTGCGCGTGTCTCCCGTGAGCGAGATTGTTAAAGTCGTCGGCCGTCAAGTGCCGCAGATCTATATTTCGAAAACGCCGGCGAAGCACCTCAATTTCGAGGCCACCTTCCTAGGCAGTTGCGACGACACGGTCGAGTTGCTTTCCCAAAAACTCGGGTGGGAGCTTCATCACCGCATGGTCAAGAGGCCTCCTGGCATGCCGTTTGACGAGTTCCCGGGTGGGGAAATCGAGTACTCGGACGGAGTTTCACGGTTCATGGGTGAAGAAGAGAAGGAGAAGGAAAGGAAGGAGAAAGAAGAGATGGATATCTTGAGCAAGCAGCTCACTGGAGCCGACGAGAGCGAGGAAGACGAGACGAGTGAGGAGGAAGACAACAAGGACAAGATACAGGAGGAACAGCCGACTGGGGAGGATGCAACGTCAAAGGTATCTTTTGAAACCGAGGAAGCGCCAAAGGAAGCGCATATTGAGAAGGATGCTACGGGACTACAAGAACTCAAATCTCTGTAAAACCGCGCTTTGGAGTTTAAACCAATGAAAATGAGAATGCAAATATATATCTTTATTTTACGTCAAATCCACCCTTCAAGAGCCCGCAAGGCGTTATTGAGGCGCCGCCGGCCCTCAGCACGTTTGCTTTCATCCATCTGCACTTCGATACTAAGTTTGCTGAGCGCGTCCACAAACTTCTCCATAAGGTGCCGCTCCGGCCCCGGAAGGCCGATATCGTCGATGTCGTAATGGGTGGGATTTGCGGCCAAAATGTTCTGCAATGACTTTTTCGTGAAGTTCCGCCGGGATTCACGCCGATGACTCGAAGACAGGGTCCGAGCCGAGCGGCTGCGACTCAGGTCCGCGGGGTCGGACTCGCGGCGGTAATGTCCCTGCTCAGTCTGACTGTGGTGCCGACTGTGGCGTCGACTATGCCTTTTCTCCTGCGGTTTCTTGCTCTCCTCATGCGGCGACGGGTTCGCGATAGCAAGTTGCCGCAAGCTGCTCGGAGAATCAAGCGCCGCGGGTCCGCTCAATTGGTTGTGCAGTTTACTCGACTTACGAGCCGGGATCCCGCTGGCGGTGGTGAAGTGGGGCGGCGTCGATACGAAGCTCTGGCGAGAGTACAACGCATCGCGCGAGAACGATGGATTGCGCGAGAACGACGAAGGCGAGGGCGGGTCGACCGCGGGCTCCTTCAGCGGCTCGTCCCCTGCCTGCTCCGAGTCGGCTTGATCCTGCGGTTCAGTTGTCGCCGCGGGCTGTTCGTTGACGCTACTAAAGCTCATGTCTTTCTCTTGCACCAGCAGATCTTGCAGCTTCGAGATGTTCTTCGATGGAGCACGCTCGTGCCGCTTCGCTCGAGTGCCTTCTTCGGGCACCTTCGAACTGTAGTCCACAAGCGACGGCACAGACCACAACGCAGAGACTCCCTTAACGTCGGTCTTAACCTCTTCCAGAACAGAGCCGTCTTCAGGCAGCTCGTGCGCGCTCATAAACACATCGCTCGAGGAGTCGCCCGCCGATGGGTAGAGGGCGACGGGGCGTTTGACCGGAGAAGACGATAGAACCGTCGGGATCTGCGGCGGGCACGGCATGTCGTATTTGTCCTCGCTATCTCTATGGGGCGATGCGAGGTGTACGGCGGCATGCTGCGGTTCGATGCGCGACGATTGGTCGGCTGAGTGCAGAACGCCGCTGCCTTGGTTCACGTTCAGCGGCAGAATTCTCGTTGCTCGCGACGAGGCCGTCGACACGGGCCGCGACTCTGCTGGCGGCACTGGAGCATTTGGCGGCACTGGAGTGGTTGAGCTCGTGCTCAGCGGCGAAGTACTGGCCGGGACTGCTGGATCCGTCTGTGTACTCACCTGAGAGGCCGTTCTTGAATGGACGTGCTTCCGCTGGGTCGACAAGTCGGAGAGCACGCTGTTCATGCTATGAATTGACTCGCGTGCGCGCCGGATCTGAGACCCACTCGGCTCTCCAGAGCCGGCGCCCTTGGCCGACAGGGCCTGGCCGAGCTCAAGGATCTGGCTACTGCGGTACTGCGTTGAGAAGGACCAGCGCGGGTCGACAGGCTCCGCGGGGAACGACGGCTTCTCGAGGTGTTGTGGCCCGACGGGCGGCACGATTTCGAAGGATTCGACAGGCTCGGCTTCCACTTTGTTTTCAAAGTCGAAGTCGGCGTCGAAGTACTCCTGCTGGCTCGGGGCTTCGCTGAGATCTCTCGGCTTATCCGCGTCGATCGGAGTCTCAGAATGCGGCTCAGAATGCAGCGGCTCAGAACGCAGCGGCTCAGGACGCAGCGGCTCGGGATGCAGCGGCTCGGGATGCAGCGGCTCGGGATGCGGCGGCGCAATGGGCTGCTCAAGCTGGGGTTCGCCAAGCCGGGGTTTGGCGCCTTCGAGACTGTCGACAGTCTTGTCGCCAAAATCCGTATTTTCGGCACTTTCCGGCCTCTTTTGGACGCTGTGCTCTATGTTTTGACTGTCCTTACCAGTCTCTCGGCCGCTGTCCTCGTCAGGATTGGCTGCGCTCTCCTTCTCAGTGCTTACGGCGCCTGCGTCTGCGTCACCTTTTTTCAGCGTACTCGCAGATTTTGCCGTGCGCTTAATGTTATATCTTGGTACCGATTTTCTGCGCAGTAGATTTTGCGGCTTGATTTTGGAAGGGACTCGGTGATGAGGGGCCCGAGGTTGCACGGGCGGTGTTTGCAGAAGCGAGGGATTGAATTCAGCAGGCTCTGGGGTGTGCTGTCCAGACTGTGTCAGCCCTCGACGGTCAGGGGCTGGCATTGATGTACAGATCTGTCTGGGTCGGTCCGACGCAGGCTAAAAAATATTATGCGTTGGAAATAGAAGCGATGCCAAATTTGTTTTTGGCTATCTTTAAAATAGCAAAAAAATGCAAAATTCGAGCTAAGTAGAGGTTTCCGTCGCTCTTATGCTCTCCGGTGGTGACGCTAGTCCGCCTTGTCAGCTTTTATTATGGTCTGAGAAATAACGTGGTCGGCTAGGGCGCGGTTGATAGCCAAGATCTGAGACAGTAAACAAATAATCGATCTCATTCGTGCATCGGGCTCTGAAAATGCATAGTTCTGTGAGACAGCGGAACAGCATTACCAAAAAAGAAAATGGACATTAGAAAGTCAGTTAAATATGCATTTTGTGAACGTAGATCTTGAAAAGTGGAGAGCGCAACGGAATGCCAGGGGTAGTGCATGCATCTAAGGCGGGAAAAAATCAGACGCAAGAGAGAAAGGCCGACATTTGCTCAGAAGGTTGAACTAGAACGTTTACCCGAATTCTATTGTACATGGAGATGTAGTGAGTCTATAGATTGCTCGGTGGGGCCTATCAAATTTCATTGGATTCTCCACTGATCCGTGCCCGTTAACGAAATCCTTCACCAGTCATTCGAGATGCGTAGCTATATCAATGACTATCCTAGCTCTGAGATATGGAGTTGAATTGCTTCTTCATCGTATAGCATGAGGAATTACTAAATTTGGCAAATTCCTCCTATCACGCATTATTCTCAGCCAAGATCAATAGATACGCTTCGAACACAAGCAAATCGCACAGTCTAAGATCTAACGGGAAGTCATTCTTGCAGAAAGATGGGGGTACCTTTTTCGGAAAGGTGCCCTAAACACCCGAACATTTAAATTTTTCATTTTAAATTTTTTTTTTCAATGGCTAAAAAGAGTGTTAAGCAAAGCAAGCCTGTCGAAAAGGATGCCAAGGCTAAGAAGCAACAGGATTCTAAAAAGCAATTGAGCGAATCTAAGAAGATTAAGAGCGATTCTGAGAGTGAATCGTCTGACAGCGATTCCAGCTCTGAGTCTGACTCGGACTCTGACGATGCGAGCTCTGACTCTAGTGATTCGGACTCGGACTCTGACGATTCCAGTTCCAGTTCGGATGACTCTGACTCGGACTCTGATGATTCGAGCTCTGATTCTGAGTCCGATGAGAAGAAGGAAGAGAAAAACTCCAGCTCTGAGGACTCTTCCGACAGCGACTCGTCGGACAGTGAGTCGGATGCGGAAGAAGCCGATGAGAAAAAGACTGTGAGCAAGGCGTCTGCTTCTTCTGACAGTGAATCGTCTGATTCCTCGGACAGCGACTCTTCTTCTTCCGATGACGAGGAAGAGGAAAAGAAAGAGGCTGAGAGCTCGGACTCTTCGGATAGCGATTCCGAGGAGGAGACTAAGAAGGATGACTCGGATAGCGACTCGGATAGTTCTGACGACTCCTCCGATAGCGATGACGAGAAGAAGGCGTCCGACAGCTCTGACAGTGACAGCTCTGACAGCGACAGCTCTGATAGCGACAGCGACAGCTCTGACAGCGACAAATCTGACAGCGACAAATCTGACAGCTCTGACAGCGATAGCTCCGACAGTGAAGAGGAGAAGGAAGAGCCCAAAGAGACAAAGAAGCGTCACTTCGAGGAGGACGAGCCCTCTTCGAAGAGGAGTAAAGGCAACGATGGATCCGCGGCAGAGGTGACCAACCCGGAGGGCTCGACGAATCTTTTTGTTGGCCGTTTGAGCTGGAATGTTGATGACCAGTGGCTACTCTCCGAGTTCCAGAACAATCTTGAGGGTGTTGTGAGTGCGCGTGTCATCACCGAGCGCGAGTCCGGCCGGTCGAAGGGCTTCGGTTATGTGGATTTCGATACTCCTGAACACGCGGCTGCTGCCGTTGAAAAGATGGAGGGCTGCGAGATCGATGGCCGCCCTATCCATGTCGACATCTCGAGCACTCAGCGCCGTACACCGGCCGAGCGTTCTTCCAAACGCATGCAAAAATACGGCGATCAGCTTTCGACGCCTAGTGACACGCTTTTCGTCGGGAACCTTTCATTCCATGCTGACAATGATGCACTCTACAATGCCTTTGCGCAGTTCAACCCGACAACAGTGCGTATTCCCACGCACCCGGAATCGGGCCAGCCTAAAGGTTTCGGCTATGTCCAGTTCGGCAGTGTTGGGGATGCTCAGAGCGCAGTGGAGGCCATGAATGGTGAGTACATCGCGGGACGCGCGGTTAGACTTGACTTCTCGACGCCGCGCCAGAACAGCGGTAACGCCGGCGGCAACGCAGGTGGCAACCGTGGCGGTAACTTCGGTAACCGTGGCGGCTACGGCGGTGGTTTCAGCAACCCAACATCGCGGCCATCTACCAAGCCGCAGGGAAAGAAAGTCACTTTCTAATTGTACATTATTTATATCGAACAACGCTCGAGAGAGACTTGTTCGGGACTGAAAAGTAGTGAAACTAATTGGTTTAGTTTAAAAATGTAATCACAATATTTAGCGTACACAGATATGTTGTATTAGTTTATTTGTGCATGACGCTTCGCACCAATATTATAGAGCATCAGGCTGTGGGGACAATGCTCATTTGCTCGAACGTCGTCGGCGTGGCTGTGGCGACGACCGTGATGTTACCAACGCTGACAGTAAGCTCATGGGGCGCTGGCGTTGCGGGCGTGAAAGGATACAATGCGAAACTTGCGTTGTTCGCGTGCGTTTGGAAATACTTCGGTGCCTGGATGGCTCCGGGGATGCTTGCGCCAATAGTGACAATATCTGAGTCTGTGACATTTACTTTCGCATTCGCCAATCCGATCTCGTAGTGATCAATGTCGAAAACGGCGTACATTGAGCGAAGAAAGACATCGCCCAAAATGTACATATAGTCATCCTCCGCTGCTCCGATGGCTAAGATGGCCTGTGCCTGATTATTGACTTTGATAGGTGTTTCGCCATCAGTGTCCGTGATCCCAACGAGAAGATTTTCCACGGGAATTCGGATGTCGGCTCCACTGAAACTCAAATAGAAGGCGTTGACATTACTCAGTGCCTGCTCTATGCTTCCAAAATAATATCCAAGCGCCTCATCATAGATGAAACCAAGGGAAGCACCCATAGCGTGCATAATCTGGGGCGGCAGGTATGAGAATGAAGTTCCAGAATCAAGCAAAACAGCGATCGAAAAGTCGGTCAGCGGCGCACCATCTGCGGAAATGGAATCCAGCATAACGCGCGTCTGAATAGGCCGGTCCGTGTACTTGTAGTAATTGTTGTAGACAGGGACCACCCAAATGTCGCCCTCATACTTAGCGCGGTCAACACCACCGAACAGAATGCTACCGCTGCCAGCAAGAGGATCGTTAAGCCACATACTATAGGCGTTTGTGTTAATCAATCCTTGCTCCTTCATGAGTGTAGGCACGTTAAAGTAAGTCGGGAAAATGCCTGAGCCGTTGCGGTAGATGCGAGCACCTGCCTCATTGCCGATGAAACCAATGCCAAACACACAAGTGGTGGAGTTGACGACCTCAGCCACAGCGAACGTTGCGTTGTTAATGGTAAAGTCGTCGCCAATGCGCACAGTGTCGCGTCCAAGAGTACCATTAGCCATAGTGTGATCACCGTACTCAATGCTGAATGGCACCGAGAGGTTCTCGAAAGTAGTACTGTCCTCTGGCAGGAAGATTGAGTCCGTGCAGTTGATCCCAGTCATATTGAGCGGGTCATCAGTACAGTATGGGTTGTTTCCGGCCATGACCCACAGATCGCTGCTTCCTGTATCGATGGTGAATGCCGCCTGTTGCGGTGGGTTGCCCAATTCGAGATCTATTTGATAGTAATACTGCTCATTTGCAAGACTGACACTCTTGAGGCCGAGCCGTGACGAGCCCTGGACTTTGACAGTATCAATGGCGTGCTTCGGAGTTTTATGAAGATCGAATTCCACGACCTTAAGCTGCTCCCGCGGAAGAGCACTTGCTGCAGCCAGTGCCGGGCTAAAAATCATAGACACGAGCATGAACCGCGAGCGACGGTTTTGTACGGTGTATATATAGATGTGTGACGTAGACTTTTGAATTTGCCAGTCATACGTTTTAGAGAGTTCCGAGTTTAATTGAAAAATGCTAAAAGAAGCAAAGAAAAGGGAATAATGATATAGATTAAAAGCAATGAGTTCGTGATTCAATAACATGCTCATTTGCACTGATATGACTCCAGGAGGAGACTGCCAAAGCAAAATCATTACCTTTCCAAGCAGGTCGTTTGGAGCAAGACGCAAAGCCCATTGAAGTTAGAACTAGGGATGAGTTTATACTTTAGTAGCAATTGCCATTGCAGGCTAGAAATGATGCAAATTGAACACGTTCTACATACTAAATAATCGCTAGTTGTAGAGAAATCATGAAACATCATGCAACCCCGCGGTGGTGAGACAAGTTGCTTAGTCTATGCGAATTGCTTGCTGATGGAAATGGTTGCGGTGTGGATTCGGATGATCCAGTCCGAGCGAGTGCAGCTGTGGCTTGAACACATCGCTCAGCACGGTTTCATCGTTCGTGATGTAGATGGGCTCGTAGCTGCGATCACGTACAAGGGAAAACCGGATCTTCTCGAGCGCGCGGTCCGAGTCGCCCTCGTGACGGAGGATTTTGAGCACACGTTGCTTTGTCTCTCCAAACGGCTCGCCCGGGATGAGCGCGAACTCGAAAGGTGCACCATAAGACCGGCTGGGGTCCTTGTTGAAGTGATAGCACGTCGCGAGCGCGACTTCTGGCGAGGCGCGCGCAGCGACTTCCTCTGGCGGCAGAATGCCGGCATACAGCGTGAATTCGCGGCTACCGTAGTCGCGGCTCACCACGTATCTTTGCACGTCGCTCGTCTTCAAGATGTCATCGATCTCACGCACGTACCGGCTGTTTTTGGCGATCCATACGACGAGACGCGACGTATCGTCAATCCCGAGTTCGGAAGCCAAGGCCGGCTTCACGGGCATATCCGGTGAAAGCAGCGGCGCCGCCTCAACCTCTTCGTTCATGAACCCGTTGCTGAACACAGTGACTGGAAGCTCCACGAGTTTTTCGAACTCCACGAGCGGTACCGGAAGTTTGCGCAGGTACACGCGCACGGCATTCATTCTCGAGTGCGCCCACAGGCCGCTGAAATTCGAAAAGTCGCTTCGCACGACGACAGGAGGCCGCCAGCGCGACGGCAGGCTCTGCAGCTGGACCTTAGTCGGGTCGCATGCGAACGAGCGCGCGATTTGGGCCAGCACTTGTTCAGGCGGATCGCGCACATCGAAGACGATGTCCGTAACGACCTCCGTCTCGACGTTCTCCTCGTCGTCGGCGTGCACTTCGAACTCCATGCGGTGCTCGAGCCGGTCGAAATACGCCTCCAAATGCGCGGCGTCCTTCGTCAGAATCACGATGTCGGCAGGCTCCAAGTAGTTTTCGCTAGCTGTCTTCTGCGTGTCCAATCTGACCAGCAGATTGGTCTCACGCTGCCGCGGGTACGTCGCCTCCATGTACACCGCCGTGTCCGCATCCAAGTACTGGGCCAAGGACTCGGCCAGCGACACATCGTCGACCCAAACAACCGACTCTCCGCGGAGGTCGCCCTCGCCTGCATCATACCGCTTCACGAAAACCATAACACCGTGGTGCGCAGGCGACGGCGGGCCGGCGAAAATCGCCGGCGCTGAATGGTTGGCCCAGCCAGCAAGATGCTCCGCGACCAGGCCCGGACGCACGGCAATACGCTGCGGTTTCTGGGCGTAGTGGGTCGGCGTTCCCAAAGGAGCGAGCCACAGCGAGTGCTCGCCGACCGAAAGCGAGGCGATTTTCGACGAAAGCGCGTCCAGCGGCATGTCGAGGCGCGTCCGAATCGTCAACGAAGCATCGGGCGCACCGGCACTCTTCAATTCGCGTTCCTCGGCCTTCCCAGTCGGTGCAACTGCTGGCTGCTCTACGTCGGGCCTCTTGACCGCGTCAGAGCTCTCCTCGGTTTCGGGCACTCCAGGGGCTGCCGGCAGACCGGGGCCCTTGAATTTGCCGAAATCGGCGGCCGGCATAATCCGCACGCTCATGTACTGCTGCTGCTCAGCGAGCGCACGCTGGCGCTCGTCTTCCGCGCGAATTTCGGACTCGACTTTTGCGGCGATGGCGTCCGGCGGGCCGGAGTCGTCCGGGAGGACGAAGTCGAGGGCGTTCTGGCGGATGTACACAAGCATGTACGCGGACGTCACGCGCTGCACCAGCGATCCCGTGGACCCGCCGAAGTTCTCGTCGAGGACTTCGTGGAGCGCCGCACGCGTGACGCGGTCATCGTCGAACTTGAACCAGTCGCCGTTCTGCTCCGGCTTGATCAACGCGTAGTAGTGGCCGACGTTCAACTCACCGGAGTGGACCAAGACGCCGTGCAGGGAGTACTTGTACTCTCCTCTCTTCGCGTTGTCCTCAGCCGTGGCCTCGTCGCCTTTGGACTCTGGAGAGTTTTCGACGAACCTGCCCAAGTCGAGCTCGAGCGGGAACTCGAAGCGGTCATTGATCTTGACCTCAACGTCGCGCATCCAGTCGTAGTCGTATCTTTTGAGCTGAAGATGCAGCACGGGTGGCAGACTTGTGAACGTGACGCCCTTGATCGCGTCCTGCAGCCCGTAGCAGTCGGCGGCGTACTGGTTCTCGCCCTCCATCCGCTCCGGCGCGCAGTAGTCCTCGAAGCTCGCAATGACGTTACGCTTATTCTTCACGTTCAATTGCACGTCCCAGAAGTCCTCGATGCGGCTCGACTCAAACGGCACGTTCAGACACTTGATGTAGCTCTTCATTTGACCAACAAACAGTTTCGAAAGGAAGCCGTCGACGCTCGTGCCGCGCATGCGCGACTCGACGCGGTCCATCAGCACGCGCGCGAGTTCCTGGACGTCGTGCTGCGTGAACGCGTCGGCGTGGTCCCAGCCAAATGCGCGCGTCAGGTCCGTCGTGTCGACGGCCGGGTGCGACGTCGCGAGCTTGAAAAATAGCCGCTGAAGCCCGTCAGCAACACCAGAGGCGTCGGGAATGGCGTATACGGCCTGCCTGAACGCGCGCGTGAAGTAGAGGCTCTGGAGCAGCGAGTTCAAGTAGCACGTTGCGCCCTGGTTCACGAGCCCCGTGTATCCTGTGGCCTCGCGCGAGTCGTAGTCCTGAAAGTCGTGCCACAGCGTGCCCGTAGGATCCGCTAGCACCTCGATGTCAACGCGAATGCTCACGGTCAAGTTCCCCGTGGTTGTGGACCGTCCAATGAGCGGTGCTGACGACGACGCTTGCGCCGAATTCTGCGTTTGCGGAGCCACAGGCACAAACGCAGATCGCAGAGACGTGAACTCGAGGTATCCCCAATCAGTGACGCGTGGAGAGAACCTGTGGTGGCTCGCATTCGACACGCTCACTTTCGGGTGCTCGGGGTTGAACATTGTCAACGCAAAGCTCGCGCACGTATGCCAGGGCTTCTCGCCCGTTTTAATTTTCTTTGCATCCGAGGCCGTGGCCGGTCCGAGGGCGTTAAGGTACAGCGAAATTGCGCCTTTACGTGCGGCGCTCGGGTTCCCGTGGGGAAAGAGCAGGATCTCGAAAAGAAAGCCGCCACATTCAATGGGATCGCTGACTTCACGCTCAGTAAGCGCGTTCCAGTCGGGGATTTCCCACACAAACCACGTTGCTGCGCTCACCTCCGTATTCGGGAACTGCTCGACAATTACCATGTGGGGGTAGGGAACGAGGCGGGTGCGAACCACCAACTATAGGAGCACCGCGCTCTTTGAGGATTCCTTGAAGAGGATGTCTCATCTTCAGCAATTTAGAAAGACTCAGAATCAAAGAAGCTTAGAAGAACTAGTAATTGCCGGAAAATCAGCGGCTATGAATAAAACTAAGGCATTTGTCGGTGGCGCAGGTAGATAGCAACAGCGTTCATGCCGCTCAACTAGCACTGAATATGTATGAATTCTCGATCTATATGAATTGAATATGAGCTGGGTCCTAATCAATGTCAAGCGAGCTGTAACAGAGGTATGTATGAGGACGAAACTGCTATTGACTATCCAATTGGCTTGAGAGCTGCGATACTGCGAATGTGACGCTCGGTTGCTCGAACCTCCGTGGTCGCTTGGCTTGCCCGTCGGCAGCAGCAAGGTAGTATATACACTTGCCCACGTTGTAGCAGCAATACGGGGTTGTCACCTGTATCAGGGCACACAGTGAAGTAACACTCAAAGGCCCAACCATCCATCTAATCAGCCTCTCAATCCCACATCTCTTTCCAGATATGAACCATCGATCGCCATGAGGCAGATTTGATATCCAAGGCGAAATGCATAACGTCACGATAGCGGCTAGGGCTTCGCACAGAAAATTCCCCTGCGTCATTAGGAGGGCAAGCTCAACCACGGGCTAGTGAAGGTCTACAGTTCATTATACATTTAGATATACATATATTCTTCTATTTTGGCGGCACGGCTCTCTGCTCACTTTGTGCGCGTACTCAGTGGCAGTCCAAAATTCTCATCAATATCCAGCAGAAGCTTTAACGCATTGCGCGAGCGCAGGTACTTCACATTCAGTTCGTCGAAAGCCTGTTCAGCCGTGGGCACAACGTGCCCGGCCTCCGTGAGGTCGTGCTTCGAGCCCGGGTATGGAACGAAGCGTTTCAAAACTTCGTAGGCAGCTAAAGTGAAGCCGAATTGCGGGGAGGACCGTAAGATACGAGCAACGCCGCCTTTGAAAAACGCGCTGACGCCTTCCTCTCGCAAAATCCGCCTCGCCGCATTGCTGACACCCGTATAGGCCTCCTCGTGATTTCTCGCCGCAACTTGGAGTCGCGTTTTGATGACGTCGAATGGTGTAGTCAAGTAGGCCGCCGGGATGCCGGCAATAGCACCGGCTGTCAACAGCTCCCAGGCGCTGAGGCGTTTCTTCTGCTCTTCATGGAACAGGTCGCGCTTCAGGTGCGCATAAGACGGGAAGTAGATGGCCGAGAAGGGAACGTCCCGCATCAGGCACGCCGCCGCACCCTTATAAAGGCCCGTAATGCCAAGCTGGCGCACAATCGAGCCGGCAGACTGTTTCGCAGCACCAACGGCCGCCTCACCTTGCACCTGCAAACGAATCTTTACAATCTCCAGCGGGTTCGTGAACACGACCTGGCATGCACCGGCGCTGCCTCCGGCGAGAATCTCGGCATTGAGAGGCACATTTCCGTCGTTGTCTGCAAGCAGCCCGCGCACGAGGTCATTCACGGTAAGCTTGATTGCCTTTTCTGGTGCGACGCCAATGAGCTGCGGCAGTAGTCCCGAGTAGAGGCCCCGGAAGCCCTCGAACTTCAAAACCTTCTTGAAGCAGTCCCAAGAGTTCAGGTATTTCAGTCCACCAATGCCTTTGCCTTCAGTCTTTCGCTGGTTCTGCATCCGCGTCTTCACAAGATCTATTGGGTAGACCATTGTCGCGCCAAATGCACCGGCGACACTGCCAAGAGTGAAGTTATACGCTGAAGCAAACACTGACGACAAGAAAGTGGTCGGGTCCGACCCGATGTTCTTTGCAGCCTGAGACTTCCGGATCTGCGAATCTCTGTACAGTTTCGCCGTCTCACGCCACGTCGGGTCGAACATCTTCCTGAAAGCAGTCAAACTTGCCACATCTCCGGATCGCGTGGCGCCCGCGAAGTGGAACACCAAGTCAATTTCGAGCGGCGTGAAAAGCCCCCATCGCAGTATGCGCGCAGCCTCTTCGCTGAACTTTTCTTTCGTGAAATAGCCGTTTTCATCCGCGGACCTGACAGCGATCTGCTCGACGACTTCCATGCGGTTGATCATGTTGAAGAAGGCCCGCACCGTTGCGTAGCTGACCATAGAGGCTCTTGAAGCCGGGCGGTTGATAACAGTGTGCACCTCTGCGAGCAAAGAATCACTCAACTTGTGCCTCGCGATATCGTTCACGAGCTTCTCAAAAGCCTCGGGAGAAATAAACCCACGTTTGTCGCGGTCCGCAAGCAGAAAGTACTGGCGAACGCGCTCGCCGGCCAAACCATTCAGCATTTGGCAGAACTGACTGTAGGTCATCCTGTGACGGTGCTTCTTTTGGCCAATATACAGCGCGGCCCAGGGACCATTCCAATCGAAAGCAGCGCCGTCTTGGCTTTTGTATTCGTAGTAAGTCTTGACGAACTCGTCGAAATCGATGTAGCCGCTTCCCTCGCGATCAAACAGACGGTACGCGACTTGGAACTCGGCGTCGGGGCGATCTAAAAGCGTGTCAAACCAGAGCCAGTCGCGTAGAAACACTTTGCCGGTGCGTCTACGATCGGCAACATCGAAAAGCACGCCAAAGGAGTTGCGTCCGATCTTAGAGAAGTCCTCGGAATCAAGCGGCGCGACCGCGTCTACAAAAGTCTCTACAGTGAGATACGGCTCGCCATCCTCACTCGTGTGATGTGCGTTCGCCAAAAACGTTTGCTTCGCTGCCTCGTTGTATTCCATTATCGACAAACAGCGGGAACAAGTGAGTCAGTCAATAGAAGGAGTCAGTTGTAATTTATATACATATACGTACCATGGGTGCAGGGTAGGCCACAGATGGGCCGTATAAAACTCCACAAATGGGACACGATGGGCGGGAATTTTTCCAGCTCTTAACCGGCACTATATGATCGGTACAGATCAAGTTATTTCCGTTGAACAAAATTCTTTGAAAGTTGTGTACAAGTGGGCCGGAAAATCGGGGCCGGAGCCGGACCGACAGGCACAAGGGTTAGAATGTGGGGTAAAAGCGCGTGATCTGCCATTGGGCGCTTAAACTTCCGGTTAATCCTCGCGCGTTTCATTAATCCTATGTAATTTATCCTTTGCCGTAAATCCACCAGACAAATTGCTTCGAAATACTCCACTGCGGATCTTGGAAAATGTTTCTATAGATAGGTCTAATCCCCCTCTTTCTTAACCCTCTTCACGAGGCAGGCAGGCCTTGTTAATTCCTCATGTATTGAACCGTATTCCCTAAGCTCTCTACAACTAAGAAGCAGATCCTCCCATCTCACAGGAATTGTCATTGAATCTAAACACAAAGTGGGAAAGCCACCGTTAATTCAAATTCTCTAAAGCATAAATCTTTCATGCACGTGCGGATTTCCGTTGGGTTCCAATGTGCATGAACTCCAGCAAGACTGTTTTGTTTCGGCTCAACTGAAATAAAGTGCGACACCAGCTTTATATACTGATATGTGCAACTCACATAATCTGGGCAATTCTTCCTAGGTTAATCGCACGCGAGGGTGTGCGCGTGTAGGGAGTGTGCATTGTGAGTGCTCATGTCACATCCATACGGGTAGGCGAATGCCACAATTTCTGCCAAGAATCGAGCTACCACAAGAATTTACCTAGATCTGAAGGCTATATATTTATCCGGTGGTAGAAGATATACTCTTCGACACCACCTCAACGCCACTTAATTTTCAGGCTGATTGCTCAGAAAAGAGAACAAACCGGAAAATCGGATCCTCGCTACACCTCAACCTCATTAATATCACACTTTGACGTTTTCGAAGTCCATCCACCTCTGCTGCTGCCTGTGTGGGCTAGGAGAACCTCAAAATCGGTAAACAACTGTACGCGTTCAGTGGCTACCAAGATGCGCAGACATTCCATGAGGCGGCGATCATCTTTCTGTTTACAGCTTGATCCAATTGAGGAAGTCTCACACGATTCTCAATTGGAAGGAAGTGGAAAGAAAAAGCGGGACTCGCTTCCAGCAGCTATCGAGCAGCGTCCCGTTAGTATAGGATACTCAGTAAATGCGCCTGTTAATGTGCGGCCTCGTTTGAGCTCGGGTACACAGCGAGTGTCCATAATTGTCGAGCCAGAACGTCACTATATCGAGCGCACAGCGTCTGCCCCCGCTTTGGATAGGCAGTGGCCCCTCCTGCCGCCTTCACAGGACACGCGCCGGCACTCGCAAGTCCCCATGTATCAAGATATTCAACAGTATTCGGACGCACTGCTGAGCCAGGAAGCTCGCAGGAGATCCATTGAGCTCCTGCGCTGGGAAATGCGGCGCTGCTCCGTGGAGCCTCTGAACGAAGACTTCAACTACCGAGCGGAGCCCTACAAAATGGACAAACACCGCCACTCTCTTGAATTAAGTTTCTTTGACGAGCCTGTTGGGCATCATGAGAGACACTTAATACCTGACGGCTACAAAAATCGCGATCGCGCGAGCCAAACGCAGGTCTTAGGAAGGATTCCAATGGCCTCTGAGCGCGATGACCGCTTAAGGGCACCACAAACTGCGGAAAAGAATCCAAAAACCCGCGCGCAATCGTGCTCACAAACGCGCAAACAAAGAGCAAGTTCAATAGGCGTGCACGACCGGTCGCGCAACACGCCAACTGCGCCACACGCTGTCGATGCGAAGCGTCACAGCCAGGCCCAGCGTCCTGTGCGCGAGGCCCGCGCCACCCGCACGGCAACGTGGCCTACAGATACGTCGAACGTGCCGTCGTACATGCGGCATACGAAGGCTTCTCTTGAAGCGAGGAACGCGCTGAAGAAGAAAAAATGAACTCTGGTTCCTAAAATATGTACGTGACAACCTATGTAGATTGCCTCAAAAGTCAAGTGAGACATAGAAATACAGTATAATACAAAGGCGTGCACGGCCATGTGCTCGAAAATAAAGACGTTTTACGACCGGTCAAGAACCTCGTCTGCAATGGCGCTGTCCGTTTCTGTTGTATGGCCCTCCAAGTCCGGCGGGATGACCTGCATCTGCACGCTCGGAGCACAGTCAAGGTATCTAAGGCGCTCGAGAATGGACGAGTGCACCCTCTCGAGATACTCTCTGCTGTTTTTGTTCTCGATTCTGCCGCTCAACACGGGGAACAGCGAGTGGTCCGGCGCGAAGTAGTTATAGAACGGAAGGTCTTTCGGGAGGTCGGCCTTCGGCTCAACATCAAGGCACACCGCCGTCTCGTAAGCCCAGACCCGCGACACGTTGCGCGGCGTGTATCCCCCGCCACCAAGGACCAGCGTCGGGATCCCGAACGACTTTGTGAACCGCACACACTCAGCATGCGCGCGGATATTGAGGTTGAACCCGCCGAGCCGGTCGCCGCCGAGAGAGTCCGCGCCGCATTGCAAGACGACTGCTGACGGTTGGAATTTCGTCATGACCTGGTCGACCAATGACCTGAACAGAGCAGTGTACTGCGCATCGTCGATCCCATCCTGGAGGGGCACGTTCAAACAGTAGTGCTTGCCCCTCTCGCCGCCGATTTCGCTGATGTCGCCCGTTCCGGGGAAATAGATGCCGTCGTACTTGTGGAAGCTCAGCGTCATGACACGATCGCTCAAATAAAACGCCTCCTGGACACCGTCGCCGTGGTGCACGTCGATGTCTATGTAGAGCACGCGCGGCATTGTGCGCAGCAAGTTCAGAATGCTCAGCACGATGTCGTTGATGTAGCAGAACCCAGACGCCTCGAATTTCTTGGCGTGGTGTAGGCCGCCCGTCCAGTTGATGGCGATGTTGCTCTGGTTGTTCGCGAGTTTGCGGCTTGCGTCAAGACTGCCGCCGGCGCAGATCGACGCGTATCGGTAGAGCCCATCGAATATGGGGCAGTCCGCGCCGATGTTGAACTGCTTGATCTCGTCTTCGTACTTGGCCAGCGTCGTTGGCGTGACGCGCTGCAGGAAGTCGATGTAGTCCTCGTTGTGGAAATCGCGGATCTCCGCCTCTGTCGCCGGCCGCGGCTTGTACCAATCCAGGAGCTCGTGCAGGCCGTAAGCAAGAACGAGGTGGTCCGTCAGCATGAGCCGGATCGGCTTCATCGGGTGGGTTGGCCCGAAATGGTACGGAGCCGCGTCCTCGTTGAAGTGGTACGACACGCGAGGCCGGTACTCGGAGACAATCGTTTCGAACTGCGGGACGGTCGCCGCCGTCTTCGCGTCGTAGAAATCCATTCGCCCGGTTGGTCGTACAGATCCGCTTAGGTTGGTCAGGTCCAGCCTAGTCCAATTCAGCTTTTCAAATCTGGGGTTGGGTGTTCAGCGTCGCTCGCAGTAGATGTTCAGATTTGCCTCAGGCTTGATTTGCCTCGTGGAGATATGCGTTAGAGACGCACGCTACCAAATCTGCAGCTCGTGATTATATATTGTATAAAGCTGACATAGATCGATGTACTCACAGGGAATTGTCCACGCGAGTACGCCAGCAAATGTATTACAACTTCAAACCTTTCTGCCTCTTCACGGTCTAATTCATTAATATCTAGATATCAGGATCCTCCATCCTCCATTCTATCCACATCCTCCAGCCTCTAATCTCACAACATCCACGACCACATCCACGACCACATCCTGTTCGACCTAGGGTATTTCGGTAATGAGCGCTGCTGGCTACGACAGACATATCACGATCTTCTCTCCCGAGGGACGGCTCTATCAAGTCGAGTACGCCTTCAAGAGTATCAAGAGCACGAATCTCACGTCGGTGGCGATCAAGGGCGCCGACTGTGCTGTGCTTGTTTCGCAGAAGAAAGTCAGTGACAAGCTCATCGATCCGAAGACGGTGAGCTACGTCTTCCCCTTGAGCAAGAAACTCGGCTGTGTCATGAACGGGCCTATCGGAGACTCGCGCGCATTGGTGAGCCGGGCCCGCGGCGAGGCGCTCGAGTTTCGCCACAAACATGGCTTCGACATGCCCTGCGACGTTCTCGCTAAGCGCGTGGCCAACATCAACCAGGTGTACACGCAGCGCGCGTACATGCGACCATTCGGCGTCGCGATGACGATCATCGGCAATGACGATGAGAAGGGGCCCCTCGTGTACAAGGCGGACCCCGCCGGATACTACAGCGGGTATTTGGCCACGTCTGCGGGCCAGAAGGAACAGGAGGCGACCAACTGGCTGACGAAAAAGCTGAAGAACCAGAAGCATGCGCAGGGAGACTGGAAAGACGTCGTGGACATGGGCATTACCTGTCTCAGCGATGTCGTTGCCGTGGATTTCCGTAAAGGTGATCTCGAGGTCGGTGTGGTCGGGAAGGATGGCATTTTCAAAGTCTTGACGGAGGAAGAGATCGAGGAGAGGCTCGTGGCAATTGCAGAACAGGATTAGAGGCGTGAAAACACAGTCTGTAGACGGCAGAGCCGCTGAACTTAATTCGTAGGCATCTTAGATATACTGATAGGTGCTGATGGTTTAGATTACAAGGCTACAGGTGCCATACTAGTTTGTTATAATACATTGTTCAAGCCATGCGACAAGGTTGGCTCCGACTGCACGCGGTTCCGACTGCTTACGGCTCTGCACACGACTACACACGGCATAGCCAGCTTACTTGGACTCTGCGTCTGCTTTCGCTGTGTTTATGCTAGCCGTGCTCGTGCTGGCTGTGCTCATTCTAGCCGTGCTCGTGGTTGTGTTCATTCTAGTGTTCGTATTGGCTGTGTTCATTCTAGCTGTCGTATTGGCATTTGTTCCAGCTTCGGTGGCAGAGCTTTTACGGGCCACACTACCAGACTTAGCCGACTTTGTCCTCGCTTCGTGGTCTTCACGGACCTCCGACAGCCACTTGTTGAGCAGGATATGCTCTATGGGGTCCTGCTTCGGCTCCGCCGGCGCGGCCAGCCTGCTGATCCGGCGCACGAGGTAGTTTTCAACAGCGACAGTGGGTGGGTCTGCGCGCAGCAAGTCGCTGATATCGTCGAGCAGCGGGTCGTTGAATTTCCGCGCTGCATGGTGGAACACGCGAACAAGACTCGGTGAAGACGCAGGCAGCGCGTCCAAAGTCGACACCGTGTTGACCGATTTGGCCGGGGACTCGTGGTATGCGCTGCGCTCAGTGGTCACCGTTGGCTGAGGCGGGTTTTTCAGAATCTGCTCGAGCGATGGCTGCGGCTTCAGCGTATCGAAATCCCAGTCGTCGGCGTCTTTATGCGAGTCGGACTCGCTCGTAGCTTCAATGGCGTCCGAGGAGCCCTCGGGATCGCTCAGCGTGCGCTGAGATGCTAGTGTCGAACTCTCGACGGTTCTATTCTTGTCTTCGAATGGAGACGGCAGCGGCACACGCTGCTTGATCAGAGCCAGCAGTTTCGATCGGTCTCGGCGTGCGAGGAACGGGTGATCCATGAGCTGCTTCACAGTCTGTCGTCGCTGCGAGTCCATCTGCAGGCAGCTCGCGACGAAGTTCTGGAACTCGGGGCTGAATTTCAGGCCCAGCCTCGGCGGCTCGCTTCGTGGGATCGTGAAGAGGGCCTTCATGGGATGCAGCTCACTGCGCGGCGGCCGGCCATTCGCGAGTTCTAAGGCGTTGATGCCGAGCGACCAGACGTCGGCCGAGAACGAGTAGTCCTGCTCGTTGATGACCTCCGGAGCCATCCAGTATGGCGTGCCCACGAACGTGTTGCGCCGACTTAAATGGCTCGAGAGCTGCGCCGCGACGCCGAAGTCGGCGATTTTGACGTCGCCGGAGTCGGAAATGAGCACGTTCGCCGCTTTGATGTCGCGGTGAATTTTGCCGTTGCTGTGCAAATACGCGAGTCCATTAACGACTTGGTGAAGAATCTCGGCGATCACGGGCTCCTCTAAAGTCTTGGGACGCAGCTCCTTGATGAGATCAAGGCAGGACCCGCCACCCAGGTACTCCATGACGATCCAGAGCTCGAATTCGTGGACAAAGCAGCCGAAGTATCTCGTGATGAAGTCATTGTGGCACTCGGCAAGAATGGAGATCTCCTTCTGGATCTCCTCGATCCCATCATCGCTGTTCTCTAAATCGATGCGCTTGATTGCGCACCGGATGTTCGTCGGGATGTGCACAGCACAAAAGACTGTGCCGAAGGAGCCCGTCCCGATCTGCGATTCTAGCATGAACTGCGTGCGGTCCAGTGAGGCCCGGCCAAGTGACCTGCCGGGCGGCGCGCCGCTCTGGGAACCACTCTCCATGACGGGGTAAAGCGGCGAGGATACAAGGGTCAAGCTGGACGCGCCGGACACTATTCTAAAAATAAACTCCGTTTGTTTTTGGCGAACAGATCGCAGAATTATGCATTTTTCCGTGCACAGGCCTTGTCCGAAATGGACTTTAGACTACCTCTGGGTTGGCCCTCTAAGCGCCATGAAAGATTAGGAATTGAACCGGGAATACTGAACTGGAAAATAGCATAATCCAGATTTTTTTTGTTCTGTTCAATTGGCGCACTCTGAACAAATTGCCGATCTGCCTCGCATTTTTTTTCGTGTTTCGTGGGCCACTGTCTATCTCCAGTGTTTCTCATCTCTCGCCCTAAGCGATGTCCTTCCGCACCGGATTCCGGGCAGATCCGTGCGCATTGATTCGAGCCGCCGCGAGGCCGCCATTCGCGGCGCCGCAGCCTCACCTCAAAGCTCTGGCCCAATTCTCTACATATAACGGCAGCTGTGCGGCGCAGTGGCGGCGAATAATGCGCCGTCGGCCAAAACCTTCGTCGCCATCGTCGTCAGCCTTTACAGTTCTGCCGCCGGTCCCGCCGATGGCGAAGGTCAGCGACGCATCGTTTGCGGAGCTCGAGATGAACCAAATCCTTGGGCGCACGCTGAACCACACGGCCTCGACCTCGATCAAGTGCACGCTACTCAATGCCGCCGGCGACGTGCAAATAAGCCACGGCGACTTCCGGCGCGCCGATCTCGTGTCGCGCTTTGGACTGCTACCGCGAGATCTCCGGAAACTCGACGTCAGCGTGCGCAATATTGTGCCCGCGATCCTCGTCCGCGACTCGTTGATTGTCGTTAATCTGCTCCATATCCGCGCCATCATCAAACACGACTGCATTCTCATCGTCGATTTGGCGCCGACGGACCCGGAGGCCTCGCGAGAGCAGTCACTCTTCATGTACGATTTGCAGCACAAGTTGAAACAGACGGGGCTTCCCTACGAGCTGCGCGCGCTCGAAAGCATGCTTGTTTCAGTTGTGAACACGCTGAGCTTAGAGTTCAAGCGCCGCGACCTGCAGGTCAAGGCCGTGCTTGTTGACCTCGAGCGGAACTTCGACCGCGAGCGGCTGCAGAAGCTGCTTGTGGAGTCGAAGAAGCTGGCGGCGTTCGGCCAGAAGGCGAAGCTTATTAGGGACGAGCTCGAGGAAGTGCTCGACAACGACGACGACCTTGCTGGGCTCACCTTGGGCGAGACGGCGAACGACGACGCCGACGCAGAGGCGATGCTCGAGTCGTACTACAGCCAGCTCGACGAGATTGTGCAGAATGCCGAGCAGCTCTCGAACAACATCAAGAGCACTGAAGAGTACATCAACATTTTGCTCGACTCGAACCGGAACTCGCTGATGCTGCTCGAGGTACGGTTCCAAGTCGGGATGCTCGGACTCGCCTGTGGCTCGGCGATCGCCGCGCTCTACGGCATGAATCTGCAGAACATGATCGAGGACACTAGTTGGGGGTTTGCTGCGGTGTGCTCGTTTGTGCTCGTGGCCTCGTGTGCAAGTGTGTGGTCGGCGCTGCGCAGACTGTCGCGGATAGAGAAGATCCGACGGGACCGGTAGCCCATCTGTACATATTATTTATTTACGTTCTAGAGATCTAAAGTGAGCATCTAAAGTGAGCCTAAAGTGAGCATCTAAAGTGAGCATCTAAAGTGAGCATCTAAACTGAGCATCTAAACTGAGCATCTAAACTGAGCATCTAAACTGAGCATCTAAACTGAGCATCTAAACTGAGCATCTAAACTGAGCATCTAAACTGAGCATCTAAAGTTAAAGTGAGCATCTAAACTGAGCATCTAAACTGAGCCTAAACTGAGCATCTAAAGTGAGCCTAAACCGAGCCAAAACCGAGCTAAAACTGACATCTAAACTGTCCTCGCTACGTAGTTTGTACATTTTACTTTTGCTTGATGCAAGAACGAGCTTACCGGGGCCCGAGTTTCTCGAGCACTCTCGGGCCTTGCTCGTCCCACTCCTGCTTCGTGATCCAGAGCTGGCTCTTGTCGGCCATGACGTTTGCGAGCACGGCGCCGCCCAGGAACACCATGTGCCGGCGCCGCGGCGGGTCGTCGATCTTCAGCTTGAAGTTCGCGAGCCTCGTCGGGTCGCCCTGCAGTACGCGCGCAAGCCACAGCTGCTTGACTTCCTTCTCGAGGCGCGACGGCAGGCCCGGGTACATCGACGTGCCGCCGGACAGCACGACGCCCGAGTAGAGCGTGGCTCTGATGTCGATGTCCGCCTTCTGCACCGTTGAGAACAGCGCCTCGGCCATGCCGGGAGCCTCGCTGTCCACGAGGTACGGCTGGAACAGGCACTCCGGTGCGAGGTAGCGCTCCGCGCCGAGCGAGATGACGCGGCCGTCCGGCAGCTCGTACTTCTCGAGCAAGCACGTCGTGTCTGTGGCGAGCTTGCGGTCGAAGTCGAGGTCGTAGCTGATATAGCAGAACTTCTCCTTGATCTGTCTCACCGTCTCGAAATCGGCGCTGCGGTTGAAGGCGTAGCCGCGGCGCAGCAGCAGGTTGATCATCTGCCGCGTGATGTCGCGGCCGGCAATGTCGATGCGCTTGATCAGGTGGTTCAGCACAACGCTCTCGTAAACGGGCACGATGTGCGTGACGCCGTCGCCGCTGTCGACGACGACGCCCGAGCTCAGGCCCTGCGCGTACAGCGCGAGCACGGCCTGGATCGCGACGTAGACGCCGCCGAAACCGTAGCGCTCGAACATCGTGTCGACCATCTTCTCGCGGTTCTTCAGCGGGTTCAGCGGCGCCTCCGTCAACAGGATCTTCTGGTCGCTGAAGTCGGGGCCAGGCCGCATGCCCAGCTTGTTGTAGAAGGCGTAGTCCCAGAGATGCTCGACGTCCTCCCAGTTGCGCACAACGCCGTTCTCCATCGGGTACTTGATGTCGAGGGCCGCGCGCACGGCGTTCGCCTCATCGCCGACCATGATGTCCTGCAGCTCCATGCCATCGATGCGCTCCTCGGCGCGCAGAATCGGGCGCCCGACAATTGAGGGGAACTGGAACTCGGGCGCGTTCGCGCCGCCGTGGCCCAGCTTCACGAATCCCGTGCCTTGGTCAAGCACAATCGGTTGCTCCATGCGGTTGAAGTGGGTACACGAGTGGTGGATTCGGTAGGGTCGAATCGTGGCAGAGCACTGAATCTATTATGGGGAGCCGTGGAATTTCGAGATTTTCGGTTAGTTTTTGGATAGTAACAAGTAAAAACAAGTAGTTGTGTGGTACGCAGAGTTGGCAGGTCGTGTGAGCGAGTGATTTGATGACGCTTTTCGGTTAGCAGTCAGTCGGCCGTAATTGGCAAGGCACGGCGCACACTAAAGCTTCTATGGATCAATACTGCTGGTTAGACACACGGGTCTCGTGCGACGGACTGCCGGCTCTGATTGGTCAGTCCCGTCTGTGCGAAGACTATAACCGATAATGCATTCTTGAGGATAAGTTCACAGGTCACAACCGCAAATTATTCTCATGCAGGTGTTTGAATACATAGCTACAAAAATATATAGCTATATAGAGGTCTCGCAATTTCCCGAATCACTTACGAGACTACTTAGGCGGTCCCTTCAACACAATCCACTTGACCCGCATTCTGTCACCTTCCTTACACAGTACCTACAAATCTGCTATGTTTGGACAGGCTAGCACCCGTCTAAAGCCCGCAATCCGCGGCCGGCCTCGAGAGTCGACTCTTCGTCCGTTGTGATTGGACCCTTTATCTACCCCTATCCGGACTCTCCATCCAAACAAAAATGTTCAAGGCTGCCACCCGCCAGACTACCGTCGGTCTCAGATCGTACTCGCAGGCTGCGAAGGCGCAGAGCTTCGCCACGTCTCTTATCGCCAAGACAACGGCGGCTACGAAGACTACCGTGTACTATACGAAGGTCTTCGGCGAGCTCGCGAAATACGTCTGGGTGAAAGAAGGCCTCTCGCCGCCTACTGTCGCCGAGTTCCAGAAGGTCTTCACGAGCGATCTGAAGTCGTTCTACGAGCAGGCTCTTAAAGCTTCGAAGAACCCGAATAAAACCTTGGACACGCTCAAGAGTTTCACTTCGAACGACTACATCAGAGGGTCGGCCATCGTGCTCCAGATCTTCGGCATTTTTGCTTTGGGTGAGATCATCGGCCGCCGCCATATTTACGGCTACCCGAAGCACTAAAAAATTAAGCGTGAACACTGAAGCGCTGAGTATATATAAGTGTTATTAGAATCGGCAGTCAAATAGACAATCTACTAACCAGCGCGGGTGCATTATGTATTGTTTTCGAGGCTAGTCAATTAAGTTGGCGGAGATCTCTCGAAGTTAAACTCTATTTGGCGTCTCAGTGCAGCGCCTCAGTGCAGCGCCTCAGTGCAGCGCCTCAATCTTCTGTTTGTCCTTCGAGGACCGATTATTAGATCGCGGAGAGCGAACCTTTAGTCGCTGATCAGACTGAAGCAATCCTCTGGAAGTCTCTGCGGTTGAAATCGATCGACATTAATTCGTCCAACCAGCAAAAACGTTTACGAGAAAAATCGCGCTGCGATAATCTCGTACAGCGTCGGCCCGGGCTGTTTGGACTCGTACAACTTGAAAGCCGCCAAGCCAACCGCAGTTGCTGCAAGCGGATCGGCGAATTTTCCAATCACGTACTTGTACATACCCTTTCAATCCAGTATAGTCGAACTTAAAATTCAGGACCATATGAGCTTAGTTTTGTTTTTTATTTAATCCAAAAAAGCATCAGCGCATCCGAGTCGTACATATTTCAATACTTTCATTACCGACGTACTTATCTGATATTCGCGGCTTCTTTAATACGCGGGTCGTAGTGCTGGCGAAGCAATGCGAGTTCCCAAATCGTAGCGACTTCAGCGTTCGCCTGCTCAGGCACGTCGGCTTCCCAATTGTACATGCCACGGCCGATACGGTCCTCGATGCTCAGCAACGCAGCCGCTTCTGGGTGCTGCTTCACCATCTGGCGCATCACCTTCAGCGCAATCAGACATGACCGCTCGGGGAACTGCAAACTGCACTCAGCCAAACGTTTTGTGAACGCGAGCAATCGCGGCTTCGAGATGCCGCGCCGGTTGATGAACAGCAGCTCGAGACATTGCACCATCATGTCGGTCTCGCTGGCAAATTTCCCGGCATGGCTCGACTGCAGGCTCCGGTGACTCCGTTCAACGAGTGGGTTCAGCGCCATTTCGCCCAAGGTCCGGTACAGCTGCTCAACGAAGAACCCGAGATCGGTTCCCTTTTCAAGGCCATGGCCTTGGCCTTTCAGCAGCTGGAATGCCGTGAGCACACATAACAAGGACTGCCGCGAATTGTGCACTTCGTTCGTAACGAGCAGTTCGCGCAGGACCTCCAAGAGGTCCCCGTATAGCTCAGCATTCACGAGATGGGCGTACCGCGCCAAACCTTCTAAAGTTCCGCCGAGCAAATTACGTGCTCGCAGCTTTAGAATGTTCATGTAAATGACAAACACAAGCTTTAAGGTCTGCGCCTGGAGCCGTTCTCGCACCTCGCTGCTCACGCCCAGCTCGGCCTTTCGCATTTCCTCGTCCACTTCCTTTTGTTCTTTTCGCGCTCGCTTCTGCCGTTTCGTTAGGTGCACGCGGTCTCGTTTTTTCAGGTGCAGCTCGGACTCAATCGATCGCGGCTTCTCCTTCGCAAGCCGCTCGAGATCCGCGCGGCCGCGCAGCTCGGTGAGCAGACGCAGGCTCAGAAACACTGTCAGCACTCGAGAGTCCACTTTATATCGCCGCGCCTTTATCATCCTCGAAAGTGCCTGCACGGCCTCAAAGCTTACATGGCCCTCCTCATCCTGTCGGAATAATGTATTGAGACACTCGATCGCACGCAAAAACGTTTGGTCCACTTTCTGCGAGGACAGTTTCTCAACGATTGTCACAATGAGCTCGTGGCGATAATTAAAATGGGGAACGCTTTCAATGAGATCACAGGCCACTTCAATAGCCGTGCATGCGAGCACATACTTACTTCGCTTACCGTCGGCCTCAGTCTTCCCCTGCCGAAAGCTATGATGAATGAGATGTACAAATCGCTTGTAAGCGGCCAACAAGCTCTGCTCGAAGTCACGCAGTTGGCGAATGTCTTTGCTGACTTTCTCTTTGCGCTGGAGTTCCGTCAGTTCCTTGATGTTGTAGCCCGGAATCACATCCTTGAAAATAGTGGTCAGCGAGAGGAGTAGCAGCTGCCGCGTTCGCGTTTTCCGCGTACGCTCAGCATGCTCGACCAGATCGCGCAGCTTCCGGATATGCTCCTCGGGTTCTGTGGTAATAAGGTCGGCAAAGAGTGCAATGCGTTCCTTCATTTCCGCTGCCGAAAGCTCGACATAGGAATCGTCACCTGCCTTCGTGTTCTCTTCGTTTCCGTCCTCTTGTTCAGCATCGGATTCATCGCTCTCATCACTGCTATCATGCTTTTCCATTTTCCGTCTCTTCACGCGCTTCACCTCGCCATTGACGATAATTGGCAGGCCCTCCTCAACATCTTCGGTTTTGAACTGGCGCGGGAGATCCTCTAACTCTGTGCTGCCGAGGTCCTCTAGCTCTTTAAAGGATGCCGATCCCAAATCATCGTTCAGGGGACGCTTTTTAAGCTGATTCTTGCGAATTGAGTTACGCTTCCTCGGCATTATTTTTTCCTATCCACCTTGAAAAATTATTGAAAAGGGTAACGAAAGAAAATTGTAGACTGGTTTCTCTACTACACCTCCAATGGCGCGAAAACATAAGCAAAAGAAAGAAATTGATGATACACCACGACAGTTTCGGCGAGTCATGGAGCTCCAAAAGCGTTTGTCGCAACCTAAGAAGAAACCGGTGCAGCCGTCTAACACGCCGGCCTCGACACCACCTGTTCCCAAATTAGAGCGCAAGCGCGGCGAGTCAATGGCCGAGTTCAGCCGGCGTGTAGACCAGGCGATTCCTCTTCCAAGGGCCCGTGGTGTTGAATCGCGCAAAACGGCTAAGAATGCCAAGAAAAACAGAAAAACCGCAGAGAATCTGCGAGCTGAGTACCACCAGAAATGGGAGGCCAAGAAGCGGCGTCTCGAGGACGCTGATGACGCAAATGACGATCTCTCTGTGGAAGACGATGGAGAGGATATTTGGGCATCTGTGAACGCAAAATCAAAGAAACCAAAGTTTGGTGAGGTCGCAGACCGGCCCCCAGAGCTTCCGCGACTCAAGCAGCTCAACAATGTGCCGAAAAGTGCTGGATCGCTCTATCGGCGCGAGATGCTGGAGTCCGAGCGCCAAAGGGTCATTGACACATACCGCAAACTCCGTGGCACTAATGAAATTGAGGAGTAATTTATTTTCCTTTTTGGTTATGGTGTCTGCTCCATATTTATTTACTCATCAACTGTTACTATTCAGGAATCTGTTAATGCATGCATAATTCATCTGTACTGTTAGGAAATTTCACCCGTAGGGTAGCCATTTCAAGAATCGAGAAGGAAATGATTTGGTTGTCTTCTTTGGCACGTACGGTGTCCGCAACCGCGCGGCCATCTCTCCGAACTCATATTTTGCCGCAGAAATTCCCGCTAGCACGACCGCACATGCGGTTGCTGTCAAGCACGCGCGTTCTTATGGACACACGTCTTCCCGAGTCGGCGGATCCTCACAAGGACCTCCAGTCCAATGATCTGAGCTCGCGACTGCCTAAGTTTCCGCTTCATAAGGACCTGGCGCCATCCCTCATTCCGAAGGCCGATTCTCCGCGAGTAAACGACCATTTTTCGTTCCGCCAGCTCATGGAGACGCTGCGCACAAGCCAGACTCCGGAGCTGCTGTACATGGCAGAGTCTCATCGACTGTATTTCATAGCCTGCTTTGCCCTGGCGTTCATTGCCGCTTATAATCTGTTCGACCTCCTGACGCTCGGGCTGCCGGCCGCCTACGGTGCGTATCAGGATGATATGGAGAACGGGTCCGGCGAGCCGATGGAGAATCTCTCGACCGTGATCAAACGGTTCGGGCTCGTCGGGGTGATGGGCACCGTGTACATGTTTACAAGCCTGTTCTTCATTGTGTTTCCGTCGCGGCTCGTGCGACGGATCGAGATCGACTCTCCAACGAGAATCGTGAAGCTCGTGACGCACCCGATCATCCCCGGCCGGCCGTCGCCGGTGATTTCTGCGCAGTTGAAGGACCTCTATATAGGCCAGCGCGCGAAAGTCTGGACCGGCGATGGCTTTTATGGTGCAGCAAGTAAGTCGAGCTTCTTCTTCTTCTTGTGGGAAGACGGCCACCGGCTTCCCTGGGTCGTGGACAGGAACGGCTGGTTCTGGGGCGATGCGCGCGTATTGGACGTACTTTTCGGGAAGGAGCCGATTGCGATCGCCGAGAGGGGACTCTCCTACGACGATGGCCTGAAGAAACAGATGCTCGATGCCGAGAAGAAGCGTGCGGAGCTGCGCCGGGAGCTTGGGCCAGCTTGGCAGTTCAAGGCGTCGACGAAACTGATGATGGACGACGCGCATAAACTTAGCGAAGCCAGCAAACGTGCTGTGCTCGGAAGCCTGAAGAGAGACCGAAAGATCGAATCCGACGAGAAAAAACAAATTAAATAGCGCACTCAATGTACATACTATAACTTAGCCGCTTAAGTGGCAGCAAGGTTCGAACTATCTTCATGCAATTGAGCTCTGCATTAGTGTTCTGCGTCGCTTTTGATACACTAAATTAGTGAAATCCGGGCTCTAAATTCCGCTACATCGAGTCCTACAGGTCGATATTGTCGAGCCTCGATTCAAGCGTTTGCTTCAGCGCACTGACGTCTCTGCTTGAATCAGTCGCGTCGGTAGAGTCTACATTGGGGATATCCACAAAGTAATCCCGCGTCACGTCGACGATCTGCGCAATATCTTGTTGCCGCTGCTGCGTCTGCTGATCGACGGCATCGGCGACCAGATCCGCCTCTTGTTCGTTAATATTCGCAAGCAAAGGCTCGTGCTCGTCAGTATCTGCGCCGGCCTTTTGGCGGGCCCTTAGGCACGACAAACATGCTCCCATTAGAGCTCTCGCGACCCACCTAAGTAAGATACCCTCTACTCCTACCTATGGCCCTACCTATGGAAGTTCTTCCTGGCGACGAGCTTCCCGTTGCGCAGCGCTACGGACCGGGGATCGAGCTTTCTGCGGATGGAACTCGGGCACATTCCTTAGTGACTGGCCGGCTTGAAACCCACAAGAACGTGGAGCTCGTCTCGACAAATTTTAAGCGATACGTGCCGGCAGCCCGCGACCTTGTGATCGGCGTTATTCGCCAAAAGCTCTCGGAATACTACCGAGTAGAGCTGCAGCCGCACTCTAAACCAGTGAGGCTAGACCAACTCTCGTTTGAGAACGCGACAAGGAAGAACAAGCCGAACCTCGTGCCAGGGGACGTCGTTTACGGCCGTGTGCTCGCTACAGATGCAGAGCTCGACAACGAAATCGAGTGCTGCGACTCGAAGACGGGGAAATCCGCCGGTTTCGGCCAGCTCAAAGGCGGGACAGTCGTGAATTGCCGCCTCGGGTTCGCAAGATCGCTTCTTTATAATGGCCTGCCCGCCCTTGAAGAGCTTGGCAACCGCTACGCCTTTGAGCTTGCTGTTGGCGTTAATGGCAAGGTGTGGGTGTGCGGCCCGAACGTGCAGGCCACCCTCGAAATCTGCCGCGTTATCCAGAAGGAGGACGAACTGCAGGCAAGGTACCCAAGCGACTAGTGCGGGAACAGGTAGGCTCTGTGTTCTTGGCCGTGAACTTGGCCTCGAGACTAGATACGTATTTATTTATTAATCCTTAGTATTGCGACAGCCCATGGCCCACGAATAAGACGCCTCCGAAAAGAATGTAGATACATGGATGTGCTTGATTTCCCACATATCTCGTGCATTTTCTGCTGATTTGAGTATAACTGTTATGCATCCAATTGCACGGGGGACTTCAAGCGGCTCGCCACTTGTCCAGCACGCCGACTCGCCGTGATTCCAGCCGCCGCCGACTCGCCGTGATGCCGAGCTCGTCACTGCGCCCGCCACAGAGATTCCACGACAACACTTTAGTCCCTGAACTCTTGTCCTGTTCGTACATCTATCGATATATACATTAGAACCCACGCGGGCGGCCGGCAGCAGCCTGCTGGCCGATCGACTGCATGAGCTCGCCGACCTTCGCGTTCGTCTCGAAGTACTTGAAAACGCATCGGTCGATGCAGAGTCCCTCCTGTTTCGAGAGATCCGAGGTTGTGTAAGAGGAAGAGCCCGCCAGACACTTGTCGTGGCACGCCGCGATCAGGCGGTTGAACATGTCGGCAACAGTGTCAACCTCCGCCTCTGCGTTGTCGATCTTTGTGCGGTTTACTGAGCCGGTAGCCGGCTGGCTACCTCCGATCCCAAGAAAAGCCATTATTCAGATTATGAGTGAAAAGTTTCCACCTCGCGAGTTTCCCCTCGGCCTTACCCATCGCGGCATTCGCGCCCTTTCCCTCGGCACTTTAAATTAATGGCTAGCAAAGCGGCTGTGAAACGACTGACTATCGAGTACAAATCCTTCCAGGAGTCACCGCCTCCTTACATAGACGCGCGCCCGTACGAGGATGATATCCTCCACTGGTGCTACCTCATTACGGGCCCGCCAGACACGCCGTTCGCTGGCGGTATGTACATGGGCGAAATCCGGTTCCCGCCGAACTACCCGTACGCGCCGCCGAGCATTCGAATGATCACGCCCTCGGGCCGATTTGAGCCCGGTGCAAAGCTCTGCCTGAACATGAGCGACTTCCATCCGGAGACGTGGAACCCGGCCTGGAACTTGGGCTCCATCCTCATTGGCCTGCTCAGTTTCATGTGCTCGAATGAGGTTGCTACTGGCGCCATGAAGAGCACCGAGCAGGCGCGCCGCGAGCTCGCTCAGCGCAGCGTCAAATGGAATCTGGCCAACAAGACCTTCCAGACCATTTTCCCCGACATCGTCGAGGAAATCCGGCAGGCTGTGCCGAACATCGACTCGGTGGCCACGGTCGAGGTTGTGCCGCCGTCTTCGAGCGAGATCGTCGGTCGCATCGCCCGCTTCCGGCCTATGGCGTACAAAGAGGCGCGCGAGCGCGCGTCGAATGTCGAGAAGCATTTAAGCGAAAAGGAAGAGGAAGCCGCCGAAGAGGCGCCCGACTCTGACTGGGCCATGAAAGCCATCATTGCGGGACTCGTGCTGGCTGTTGGCGTTCTCGCCTATTCCTGGCTCAAGGTGTAAGCCGGGGCATGGCCCAGCATTAGTATTTATTTATATTGAAGCATAACTGTAACACCTGTTAAATTTCTATGGACATGGCCGTGTGCTAGCCGCGCTCTAGTAGGGTGGCGGTGGCGGCGGCGGCGGCGGCTGTTGCTTGTACTGGCTCATTTGATACTGCTGGAATTGGTACCACTGCTGTGCAAGCTCCGGCGGCATCATCGGCATCATCGGCATTCCTTGCATCGGCATAGCTGCTGACATGGTCTGAGGCATGCTCTGAGGCATAGGCGTTGGCACGAATTGCATAGACGCTGGTTTGAACTGTGCTTTCGTAGGCGGCGCCGGCGTTGTAGAAGGTATCGCTCCAGGCGCACTCCTCAACTCTTCGCCGACTTCCTTACCAGCCTTCGGTCTTCGTTTCCGCTTCTTCGTCTTCATTCTCGCGCGAGATTCCTCTTCATCGTCGCTGAACTCCTGCTCTTCGAGAGGCACCTCCTCGTCGTTGAAATTCGACGCGTCTGTGCCTTTCAGTTTGAACTCAGCCGTCAGTTTGTACTCTCCAGTACTGACAACCTGGAAAACCTCAGAGTCCTTGTACTCATTGTACCGCGATATGTCCTTAGCGTCGTCAAACTTGACGACATAGAAGGGCTGGTCTACAGGACCGAATGTCTCGAAAAGAACGCCAATGGGTTGCTTTTTCTCGCCGGGGCCGCCTAAAACAAGCACTGCGTCATCAGTAAGTACGCGGTATCGCGCGCTTCCCGTGGCCTTCACTATAACCGACGCATTGCCCACAGCGTGGACATGGCCAATTAGCGCAACGGGAGTCGTTTCGTCCAGCTTAAGATCACTAGGTATTCGAGGGATCGTCACCTCAAGCACCTCGTTCTTTGTATGCGGAATCCCGGAACTTTCGGTATCACTCCCAGCTAGTTCAAGCTCGCCGTCGGAGTCGCTATCTGAGCCTAAACTGGACTCCGAATCGGTGTCTGAACTAGACTCTGAGCTGGATTCGGGCGCTTCTTGGGCAATTGACTCTTCTTTTAAGGCCCTGTCCAAATCGTCTGATTCGGACATACTGAATTATTTTCAATCCTCAACCCACGTGAGTTGACAATAGTAGGAGTGCAAGAAAGACTTTCTGAGGTTCCGCGTTGAATCTGGAAGTAGTATTAGAATATATTAACTAAATCTGTATTTCGATGTGTGCACTCAATTTCTCAGTAGTTGTCGGGTCATGTTGATTATGATGTTATCGCCTGCATCTGTGGAGAAGAATTATATAGCAGCATAAAATGCTAAGCACATGAGTGAACATGTTTCACATATTTTGTGCCTGCCTGAATGTTGGCTTCAGACGCACAAACAGAAGTTTGGCCGCAGGTATTCCAATAAATCGCATTTGCTGCCCGTATTATAGTGGGGAGCAGGACCTGACACGATTACGCGCACAGATAAATACTCGCATGCGGAAAGGTCTGGACATGTGGCTTGAGTTATAAATAAGTCAGAATATAAAATATGACACCAGAAAGAAAGTGCGCTTGGGTCTTCATAATGCTTCATCTACTTCTGGTAGTTGCACAAGTGCAAGCACAAACAAATTATGAAATTTTAGACTCTACAAGCTCGGACATCTTCACTGAAAGCTTTAGTAGTTACTACATTAGTGCCCAGACATCAGTGACACCAACTCTCTCTGAGACAGAGTCAGTCATGAGTCCAAGCATAGGCATAGCCTCTGAAGCATTTCCTAGTGCCTTCAGCTCATTCATGAGCCAGCCTGTGGAGGCTTCTCTGACCTCCGCACTGAAGTCGTATACTGACACAAACATCAAAGCTTCCATTTCTCTTGAACTAAACTCAATTATCAGCAACTTCATTAAGACTTACGAGTGTTCAGCCACGACAAGTACCGAAAGTACAGCAGCTATTACGGTCACCGCAGCGCAGTCCACGACGTCTCTAGCGGTTTCTCCCACAACGAGTACGTCTGCGGGCGAGATTCTCAGTACCAGCCTATCGGCGAGTTCTACTTCTGCAACTTCAGCGCTGACTAGTGGTCTCGTAACGACAGTGACTGTAACACCTGTAGCATCGGCGTCAACTGTCTCTGACCTTTCAATACTTGGCGGCCTACTTAGCATCCTCAGCCATTTCAATGTTACAGACGCTGAATCTCTATCTACACTCGCTTCAGGATCTGCCGCGGCATCATCAGTGCTTTCAGAATCCGCCACGGCATCATCAGTGCTTTCAGAATCCGCCACGGCATCATCAGTGCCTTCAGAATCTGCCGCGGCATCATCGGTGCTTTCAAAATCCGCCGCGGCATCATCAGTGCTTTCAGAATCCGCCACGGCATCAGTGCTTTCAGAATCCGCCACGGCATCATCAGTGCTTTCAGTGCTTTCAGAATCTGCCACGGCATCGTCAGTGCTTTCAGTGCTTTCAGAATCTGTCACGGTATCATCAATGCTTTCAGTGCTTTCAGAATCTGTCACGGCATCATCAGTGCTTTCATTAGTTACCCATCCGGGTCTGTCCACAGTTTCCGCTTCCGCTGCTTCGAGTATCACTCAAGATGTTTTGTCTGTCGCTAGTGGCATTCTCCAGGATTCGTCACTTCTCGACAGTATCGCGGTGACGCTAAGCACAAATACCGTAGCTTTATCGGTTTTGGCCACCGAGCTAGGAGCAGCAAGTGCCGATGCAACGCTAGACACCGGTGTTATAAGTGGCATTGCAGCGGCAACAGCAATTCCCGGCGCAACTGTAGCAGCGAATATTGCCAGTAGCGTTGCAGCGGTAACAGCAATTCCCGGTGCAACTGCAGCAGCGAATCTTGCTAGTGGCATAGCAGGATCGAATCTTGCTAGTGGCATAGCGGGCTTGAATCTTGCCAGTGGCATAGCAGGATTGAATATTGCCAGTGACATAGCGGGCTTGAATCTTGCAAGTGACATAGCAGGATTGAATATTGCCAGTGACATAGCAGGATTGAATCTTGCCAGTGGCATAGCAGGACTGAATCTTGCCAGTGACATAGCAGGATTGAATATTGCCAGTGACATAGCAGGATTGAATCTTGCCAGTGGCATAGCAGGACTGAATCTTGCCAGTGACATAGCAGGATTGAATATTGCCAGTGACATAGCAGGATTGAATCTTGCCAGTGGCATAGCAGGACTGAATCTTGCCAGTGACATAGCAGGATTGAATATTGCCAGTGACATAGCAGGATTGAATATTGCCAGTGACATAGGAGGAGGATTGAATCTTGCCACTGACCTAGCAGGATTAAATCTTGCCACTGACATACCAGGATTGAATATTGCCGATGACTTAGGAGGATCGAATATTGCCGATGACATAGGAGGAGGATTGAATCTTGCCACTGACCTAGCAGGATTAAATCTTGCCACTGACATACCAGGATTGAATATTGCCGATGACTTAGGAGGATCGAATATTGCCGATGACATAGGAGGAGGATTGAATCTTGCCACTGACCTAGCAGGATTAAATCTTGCCACTGACATACCAGGATTGAATATTGCCGATGACTTAGGAGGATCGAATATTGCCGATGACATAGGAGGAGGATTGAATATTGCCGACGACCTATCAGGATTGGATGCGATTGATGATGGAGTAGCCGTGAACTCAGCGTCGCGAATCTCAACAGGAGACGAGTTCGTAACGACGATTGTAAAGAGTGTTCCCATATACGTGACAGTATATGACACCGGGTCTATAAGCACGCCTCTTTATGCCTCCTATGTCACACTTCCGAGGCAGACCTCTTCAGTTTTGGTAGCTGGGCTCGGTGACTCCAACTTGATCACGACCGAGACATCAGACACCTCAACTAACTCCTCACCTTTAAGCGCCGTGACATCCTCCCCATCTGAAGTTGCACTTACCGCCTCGTCTTTGAAGAGCGTTTCAGCAGACAGTTCCGTCACAGAAGCGACGCCAATTACTGCTTCCTCTAGCACCGCCGGCTTAGATAGCCCCGACCCGTTCACAGACTCTCGCATGCTGTCGCTGTCCTCAGTTTACATGACAGCTACTGACAACGCAGTACGGAACTCAGTATTGATTGGCATCCAGTCTATATATGACGATGTTATGAACTATACTACGGCTACGACCACTTCTAGTGAGCTGTCCGTAGAGATGAGTTCAATATTGCCTAGTGGCACAGCCACCAGCGAGTCTCTGGTATTCACGCGCCGTCAGATTACCGACGTAGGAAATTCTGGCGCCAGTGTGTCAGCTAATTCGTTCACAAGCACGGCTTTGTTCACTACGGCAAGCCTTGTGAACAGCACAGCCTCCAATATTGCCTCGTCTCAAAATGCCGAGCCCGCGCCTCAGATGGTTTCAACTACCTCGGCCTCGAACAACTCGGTTGGGGACCCGCCGCCGCTTTTCGCTGACACTGCGTCGACGCAGACCGTGGCACTCCTTCTTCCACTGCTTTGCCTCAGCACTCTGCTTCTGATCTAACACTCTGCCTTTGGTCTAGAACACTAACACCCTGCTTCTGATCCAGCACTCTGCTGATCCAGCACTCTGCTTTTGATCTAAGGACCCATTCTTCCATCTATCCGTATAGTTAAAAAGTGACGACGACATCGAATAGTTTTTAATAAATAGAACATTATCTTATGCGGCCGCAATGTAGTCGACCGATGACCCGCGCAAAAACACCTCGCCGAGCTCGGACAAGACCTTGCCGGCATAGATTTCTTGGGTGTCACGCAGCACAACGTTCAAGAAGCCGTCTACGGCGCTCAACATGCCGCGGTACTCAATACCGCTCGGCTGTTTCACAATCACGAGCTTGCCACTGAGATCTTCGAGAAAAGTCGCCGAAGCGTTGTTACCGTACACTCTCCGGGGCTCGCGCTGGGTGCTGCTGCCCTCAGCATCCTTGCTCTCATCCAGCGCCGCGTTCACAGGGCTTTGTACCTCTGCTGCCGACATCGAAATATGTGTGATAGAACCCTTAATGGGCGACTCCGGCGATAAAGAGGAAACGACGAAACTAGGCTATGTATATTAGGATCTCTTTTATGCGCGTAGATCTTGTAGTCACTCTACGCAGTGATGTAGTGCCTGATCGGGATGTGGACGAGCTTAACGGCGAAGCCGATCGCACCCATCACAAGAAAGCCGGCACCCACGGCACGCAGGATACTGAAGTACTCCTTCGCGTCAGGCTTCGAGCATTTATTGAGGAACTTCACGCCTTCCTCGATGAATCCTTTCGGCGCGTCCAGCGCTGTTTGCGAGGTCTTACTAGCAGCGGCCATGGTGTCAAGTTTAGTAGTCGGTGAAAAACCCTAGGTGACGCGAGCGCTAGGAAAACTGGTCGAAATAATTTCAGTCTTCGAAAAGACTCCGAGATTCGGTGAGTGTTGGCTTCAATCGGCACAGATCACGCTCTCAACAAACTAGTGTGCTCTGATCTCTATTTTGTTGGACATAATTCATGCCTCAATGCAGCTTATGCGAGGCACCAAGTAAGTACACCTGTCCGGCCTGCGGCAGTAAAACATGTTCTGCGAGCTGTGTCAAGCAGCACAAAGTGCAGACTGGCTGCAGCGGCGAGGTTGATCCCACGAAGTTCTTGGCGAAGCCCGAATTGCTAACGGCGGTGGCGCTTGACCGGGACTACAATTTCCTGCAAAAAATCAGTCGCGAAATACACGTAGATAAAAGCGACGCGCGGCAGGCACGCGTGACGAAACCCCGCGATCAATGGCGGGCAGGTGCACGTATTCATACTGTAGGATTCGGCATGTCGCGGCGAAAACGCAACCGGTCACGGTGGAACAATACAGAGTCGCAGTTCGAGTGGACCGTGCAGCTGATAGGCTCGGATAACGAGTCTCAATATGTGCAACTGGGCGACAAAACAATAGTTCGTGACATTCCTGCGAAATATGGTCACACTGGGAAGTGCGTGCTTCTGCGCAACGCGTTTGGCGAGAGGATCAAGTTACCTGCGGACAAGACGTTTCAAGACGCAATTAGGGGGAAGGACTTGCTGGAATTTCCGACTTTAGAGTTTGGAAGCGATAGTGATAGTGATAGCGACAGCGACAGCGACAGCAACTCGAGCGACTCGAGCGACTCGAGCGATGACTCGAGTGACGACGATTCGAGTGACGGCGATGCGAGTGTGAGTGATGCGAGCAAAAACAGTTCGAGTTCAAGTGGCGATGCAAGCGCTCGCGACGAAAGTACTAGCGACTCGCGTGGTGTCGGTGGTGCCTCGAACATGGAATTGAGCGACTCCAACGAACCCCCTGAAGAGGAGTCCGCGAAAGCCGAGGTAAGAGACAACGTGGACACGAATGACACGGCTAGAAAAGCCAGTAGCCAAGGCTAGTACCAGCATATATCAACGAGTGAACACTCGACAGCTATGCATGAAATACAACAATTACACATTACTTGTAGGCTAACATTATCTGTGTAAACTCTAATTGGCATTTCCGGCATTGAGCCCATTCAGGGAGACCCCCAACTCTGCAGTAGCCTTGGCCACCTCCTCTTTCATGAGCTGCTGCTGCAGCTGCTGCGCCTCGGCCTGGTTCGCCGGCGGCTTGGCCTGGACAATCTGCAGGAACCGCGGCTTCGCGCGCTCGCTCGCGAGCCGGATGGCCTGCTGCATCTTCGGGTCTGCCATTGCCTGACGGCTTCTATTCATCTGCTCCATCGCTTGCTTCACTTTTTCTTTCTGCTCAGCAGACAAGCGCGGGTCGACCATGAGTTTGCCCGGCTGACCCGGCATAGGAATCATGCCTGGCGGCAAAGGAACGCGGCCCTGTGGCGTTTCGAGGGCAAGCTGAGCACCGACAGGAAACTTCGCAAGATGCGCTTGCAACGCCGCCTCGGCCGCAGCTTCCGGAGGAGCAGCACCAACAGGAACGTTAGGATTACCGGCGCCCGCCGCGCCGGCCGCGGCCCTCGCCGTCTTCGCCTTCGACTTGCGTTTCTTCACGGGCGCCTTTGCCGGCAGCGTTTTGTCGCCGCTGAACGAGTAGAGCGGCCAAAAGCTCTGGAAGAAGCCGACCTCGGCGAACAGATTCGGGAACAGCCAGAACCCGCGCGGCAGAACGGCGTAGGTCACGGCAAACAGCACGAACCGCACGATTGACGTCGCGAGCAAGAACCCGATGAAAAACAGCGAGCCCATGCTCACGTAGTACCAGAGCTGGCGCGCCCACACGGGCCAGAGCTGGTGCAGCGCGATGGCCGCGAAGGCGGCGATCAGGCCGACGCCGTAGACGTAGGTCATGAGCGGCTTCGGGTTGTAGAGCCAGACGAAGTACTCGTTGTCGCCGACGCGCGGCGGCTTGCTCAGGAGGCACGCGGGCACGCCGCTTTGCGGCTTCAGCCCGCGCCCGAGCGCGTCTTCTGTTTCGAGTTTCGTGACGTTCGCGACGAACCCGGCGTTCGTGAGCTCGGCGAGCTTCTTGAGGGCCTCCTCGCGGTTTTCTAAAGTCGGCAGCACGGCATTGCGCTGCTGCGCCTTCGCGTATTCCGGGGAGAGCAGCGCCCGCACTGCCCGTTTCCCGCGGAACATGTCGTACCTCTGCCCGCCGACAAGCGCGTCGCGCTGCTTCGCGATCTGGTCGCGTCGGAGAAACTTTGCAACAGCAAGCAGGTCAGGACTGCACGCCTTTGTGTCCGGAGATTCGAGTCCGGCTACTGACATTTGAAGAATAAAGCTCGTAGGGTTGACGTGTTACTGAGCGGCTGACTATCAGCGTAGGGTCGCCTCACGAGTTTGATATGGCTAGGTTCTATTTAAAATTAAGGCGATTTCCTGAGTGCAGATTTAATTCTAGTAAATCGAGCCATCTTGACCTTGGGAGAGGCCGCCAGGGCATCCACCTATCCATACGTCACACGCGCTTTAAAAAACTGGAAAACACTAAAGAATGAGTTACTTAGTTCCTATAAATATTTAGGCTGACGGCGTGCCTGCGACCGAGCGCACAGCGGAGGGCTGTTCGCCCGCGCGGAGAATGCGCGAGCCGTCGCTCTTCACGAGATCGACGTCCTTGCGCTCCGAGTGCGCCTTCTTCCAGACCTCGACCTCGCAGCCGCCCCTCACGACGGCCACACGCATGGTCGCGAGCAGGTTGTGCGCCGCGTTGTGGTGGTCGTAGACGCCGCCGTTGAACACGCCCGTGGCGTCCTTACCGACGGCGGACTTGATGAGGATGCGCCCGCCGGGGTGGCGGTCGACGAAGTCTGTGACGTCGTGGACGATACCCGAGATGACGACGAGGTCGCGGGTCTTTGCCGCGTCCTTGAAGTCGTCGAACTCGATGACGGGCAGCTGGTCGATTGGCACGCCCCAATTGAGCCGGTTCCGCCACCGGTCAAGCTTCTTCTGGCGCTGCTGCACGAGACCCTGCTCGATGGCGTTCTGCGAGAACCGCTGCAGGTTGTACGCCAGGCCGAGCTGCTGGCACACCCAAATAGTCACCTTCGTCGGGTCGAACTGGTACCACTTCAGCGCGTTGCGGTAGTCGTTCGGGAACTCGTGGTGGAAGTTATGGTAGCCCTCGCCGAGCGTGACGAACGCGGTCAGCACGTGGTCGCGCGGCGTGTGGCGGTCATCGAACGGCTGCTCGCCGATCCAGTGGGCAAGCGAGTTCACGCAGAACGTCGCTTGGTGGACGAGGAACAGGCGGATGACGCCGGCGTAGAGCAAGCCGCCCTTGTAGTCGCCCCACCCCAAGCCGGCGATGAGCATCGGCACGATGTAGGCCATCGTGGCGAGGAAGTAGAGGTAGTGCTTGTGCTGGAACACAATCATCTTATCGGTCAGCAGGTCGCTGATGTCGGTCCGGCCCTTCAAGCGCGGGTTCTGCTTGAAGACCATCCAGCCGAGATGCGAGAACCAGAAGCCCCGCTTCGCATTATAGGGGTCCTTGTCCGTGTCCGTGAACCGGTGGTGCGTGCGGTGGCCGTTCGACCACCACTTCACGCTGCCCTGCGCGGCGCCGGAGCCCAGAAGCATGAAGAAGATCTTCAGCGGCAGCGTCGCGTCGTAGGCGCGGTGGGCAAACAGCCGGTGGTAGCCGGCCGTGATGCCGAGGGCCGTGAGCACGTAGTAGACGAGCGACAGCGCGAGCGTCTTCGCCTGCAGCGGCACAAACGGCACGACCGTGAACCCGAGGAACGGGATCACAAGCACCAGCGTCGTGTTCATCCAGTTAATCTTCTGAGCGAAGTTGCTGAAGGTCAGTGGCTGCTCGGAAATATGCTTCTGAGCCCGCTTGACCTTGCCATTGAGGCCGCTCGACGCACTGCTATCAGCAGAGCCGGAGTTGATGTGGACGCGGTTACGCACCGAAGACCCGGTAGCAATGCTTTCCAGCTCTTCTGCGCTCACCTTGAAACCCTCGCTTCCGGACATAGCTTCAACAATGAGTTAGGTGAATTTTCCAAATGTCTTTTTATAGGGCCGAAACTCAGGCCCCCAAAACCAAATCTAGGGTTCGCCTGCGGCTTGTCCCAATGTCCACTCGGGCGCTTGCTACGGCTGCTTGGCGGCACAGCAACGAGTGCAAAGAGTTTAGCACGGTCTTACCTAACTATTCGATGTTTTTTATGGCAAATTTTGCGCTATATTATTCGGAAATTGCATTTTCATGGCGTACAGCATCAATTCCTGGACGTTTAAGTCGCCCCAATCCCACAGCCGTCCACGTGGTTTCCCACCTAGCTTCGCTTATCGCGGCTCGATAGTCTTTTTGTAGCGGGCAAGGGTTGTCGTTTAAAGAAAGGCGTGATTTGCAGGCGATGTAAAAACGCGTGTGATGCGATCGGCTAGAATCGGCTTTACGGGATATTTGGGCTAGAACAAGTGGGCATTACATCTTGAAGGCGCAGTCAAACCATATTAGCCAGTATTTTTAAAAGTGAAACCGTTATTGCTAGTTTATGAGCTGAAATGGGCCTCATTCTGTGCAATCGAAACCTTAATTTTCCTATGTTTATGGCACTGTGCACAGTGGTTTGTCGAAACTTGCTAATTCATTAGCCGATCCAGATAGATGCGGTGCCTGCTCGTCATGAGGCTCACGCGCGGCGAGGGTTGGCATGGACTACGCAGAGGAGTACAGCCACGAGCACGTTTGGGGCCAGCCAAACCGTGCAGAGGACGACGGGACTGGGCTTGATGACCGAATAGACGTAGATGGAAGCATGGAGGCCGTCCCAGGCGTGGGCGGGATCGGGGATTCTGAAAATCTGATTAATGTGGACGAGGCTGGCTTTAATTTGACTGCAGACGTGGCTAGTTCCGTAGAACCAGCCGAGAGCTTAGCGCCTCGAGCCGAGGGACTGGTAGAAGAAAGTCTGGCTGGGGAGCCAGCCGAGAATTTGGTCTCGACGAATTTAGACCCGAGAATGGAAAAAGACGAAACGACTGATGACGACACGAAGCCTGAGAAAGAGCCATCTACGGCAGAAATGAATGTAGCCAAGGCTAATACCCTTTTGGAGGACTCAGTGAAGGAGGACCTTGAGGGCCTCACATTAGATACGCACGGGTCCGAGGACCTTGCACAGGTGCCCATTGCTGAGACAGATCAAGTGGGTGAAGCGGTTACCGTTGAGACGGTTGAGCCAGTTGACGAGCTGTTAGTCGAAGATCAACCAGTCGATCAAACAGTCGACGAAGCCGCCGATCAACCCGCCGAGAATCCAAATAATGGGGACGACGACGAGTTCGGTGAATTCGATGAGTTCGACGCGACACAGCCTGCAGTGCTCGCAGCGCCTCTGAGTCACACGGGTCCCTTGAGGAGCGCAGACATGGCTGGGCTGAGCGCCGACCAAATCCGGTCCGCGCTCAGACGCCCCGCCGGCTTGCAGGAAGACGAGGCGGTGCCCGATTTAGGCGACGGCACAACGCCGACGAGTCAGCAGCTGTGGCAGCACCTCACGGAGCCGTCCTGGGTGCCGCTTCCCCCCTTCGAGAGCTCGCTCATGTACAAGCAGATGGCCGTGAACCTCGGCATCCCGCAAAACCTCGACGCATCGCTGCCGCGCCAGGAGCAGCGCCGTATGATGCTGCCCATTGGCGCCGGCTTCGAGGAGATTGCGAGTCTGCAGAAAACGCCGGAATGGACTTTGCTGGCCGAAGTCAGTCCGGCCGCGCTCGCACGCATGTCGGCTGAGGAGCTGCAGGCCCATGTCGCCCACCTGAACGACGTCATCACCGAGGCGCGTGCGCTGCAAGAGCACATGGAATCGCGGGAAATGGATTTGATGGGCGAGAAAAACATTCTCGAGGGGATGGTCGACTCGCTGCTGGTTTTCTCACAACGCAACCAGCGCGAGCGGCTCAGAAAACCGCGGAAGTGATGCCTAAAGTTATGTATTAGTAGAAGCAGTCGAGAGCAGCATATAATAGATCGAAAGCGTATCTAGAGTCTCCGCTATTTCAAGGGCATATCAAAAGCATATCTACAGCATATCTCCACCATGTCAAGAGCATATCGAAAGGACTGTTCACTATTCTCGTAGTACAAAAGTTTTGCATCGAAACACAAACTACGCTACATACGTGTTGAATGGCTATCTCTACTCCTCGGCCGGCGCTGCCGCGGCCTCAGCCGCCGGGGCAGCTGTCGTTTCCGGGGCCGCGGCGGGCTGTGCTGCGGGCTGTGCAGCCTGCGGGGCGTCGGCGATCTCCAGCGTCGCGTCCTCATTCGATTTCTCGAGCTGGTTCCGCGCGGCAGAGTCCTGCATGTCGCCCGTCCAAAGCGTAAGGTTGTCCTTCAAAAGGTTCATGATGAGGATCGAATCCTTGAAGCTCTCGTCGGAGAGGACCTCGACCTTGAGTATGGCCTGGTCGAACGCGTCCTTAGCGATCTTGCATGCCTTCTCCGGGTTCTGCAGAATCTCGTAGTGGAAGACGCTGAAGTTCAGCGCGAGGCCAATGCGCAGCGAGTGGGTCGGCGTGAGCTCGTTCTGCGCAATCTCCGACGCGATCTCGTAGGCCTTCAGCGACTTCTGCGCGGCGTCGTCCCGCTCGCTGTTCAGCGTGACCTCGGCCAGGTAGCGGTAGTAGTCGCCCTGCAGCTTATAGTAGAAGACCTTGTACTCGCCCGTCTTCGCGCTCGGGATGAGGTAGGTGTCGAGCACGTTGAGAATATCGTTGCAGATGTCCTTCAACTCGGCCTCGATTTTCTGGCGGTACTCGCGGATAAGCCCGACCTGCTGGCTGTTGCCCTTCGACTCCTCACGCTGTTCAATAGAGGCGACGATGCGCCACGACGCGCGACGCGCGCCAACCACGTTCTTATAAGCGACGCTGAGCAGGTTGCGCTCCTCGACGGTGAGCTCCTTCGACTGCTCGACGCAGGCCTTCATGAAGCCAACCATCTCATCGTAGCGCTCGGCGTGCTCGCTGAGCTTCGCCAGGTACGTGTAATCCTCCCGAGTAGTCATTTCTTGCGTGCCGATGAGGGTGTAAACTCTGCCGGGTGTATGCTGGTTTGTTGGGTGAGGGAGGGAAATGTGGGCGAAGGGACGTGCTGGCTTCAAACGCCAAAAAACATAAGCAGACATCGAAAGGAGTGACAGCGAAAATACAGTCACGTGGACATGTGGAAAGAGGTATTCGCCTGTGCGCCACCCATACAGCACCAGCGTCACCTGGCATGGCAACATCCGGGGAAGGGAGATCCCGGCGGCCCGTAAATAACAAGTTATTTGGACAATTTCGGGCTGCGCAGCTGAATCTTTACGAAAGACGCAGTGCCAATCATTCGACAGCCCCGCATTGGCTGGGGCCACCCCCGCTAGCCATGACAGGCACCCTAACCCGGTGCTGAATTAAGCACTTATGCTCTACTCGCTCATGCTGGCTGCGGACACGAGATCACTGCACAATGCGACGCGCTCCGATGCGTCGCATTAGAGAAAATTGCTAGACACTACGAGATCGGGCCGGAAACAGCCTCAGAATAGTCGCGAATGGTCGCGTTTGTCATAGTCGCTTATTGTTAATGGATTATTAAGACTTTGTACTCTACAGAACATATAACCAATGTTTGCCGCGTCTACATGAATTCCCAGAGTGGCAGAATACCACTCGCTAGGTGCAAAGCTCTGGAGTCAGGGCCATTAGGCGCATTTACAGTGGCCGTTCTAGCAACCTTGGGAAGGAACGCAGCCGGTTCCTTGCCCTTAGAGCCTCGTCGAATCTGAATCCAGTATCGCGAACCCCACAGTCCTACCCACACTAAGAAACCAAAAAATGATCGGATTGCGTCGTTTTACTGCTGTTCGTCCTGCTCTTCGCAGCGTCCGCTTGTATTCTAGCGAGGGCGATCAGCCCCTTCCGACGGGTAGCCCGGATAGCTTCGGCAAGCGCGAGAAGGCAAATGAGGACTGGTACATCCGCCAGCACGAGAAGGACCTGCTCGAAAAGCTCGCCAAACAGGTCAAGGAGCACGAGGCGGAGATCGAGCAGCTCAAGAAGAACGCTGGTTCGAAATAGACTAGTCACGGCGTCTGAGAACCGGTAATTTCTGTCTTTCTGCTCAGCTGCTTAGAACTTACATATACATAAATATGCTACTTCGATTCTGTCTGTAGTGCGTTTTGACTTTTTATTCTCGTGCCTCGCTACTCTATATATCCATCTGCTCATTTGCCAAGCGCGTCGGCTTGACTTCGACGTACCGAATGCCCTGGTGAGGCGCGAGTCTTGCGTTCAGCGCATCAGCTGCAGGGCCTGCACCAAGCACGCGCTCCGTGTGCGTCCACGACGGTGGGAAGAAGCGGCCGCCCGAAAAACGCAGCGCCTCGGGATAGCCCGAGCCTGATTTTGCACCTGGGATAAGCGAGATCGTTGTTACTTCGCGCGCCGCAATTAGCGGCGTTTTGTCCTTCGGCCGGTACTCAGGGGTGAACATCGCCCTGAGGCGCGGCTCGCCAACAATGAGGTGGTGCGAAATGCACTCCTTTAAACCGACGCGGTAGTTCCCAATGTCCGCGGCATCGAGGTAATCGAGTTTGAACGGGTACACACTCAGCTTGTTATCGACCTCTTTAACGAGCTTGCGCGCGCCTGTAGAGCGCAAAGCATAAGTCACGGCGAAATCGCGCATGTAGATCGACGGCTCCTCAGCCACGCTGCCAACGCTCGGCATCTCGACGAGTTTAACATAGCCCTCGTCTGTCCTATTGCGCGCAGCCATCGCGATGTCCACCAAGTAAGTGTGTCCTGCCGTGGCCTCGAAATTAGCATCGAGCTCGTCAATCAGTTTGGTCTCGTCCTCGTCGCTGTGCTCGCGCCATTCGACTACAGGCAGAGAATCCCGCACTGTTTTTTGGCCGGCCACAAATCGTTTTATTCTGCGTACGCGAGAACCGGGAACGACCATGGCGCCGAATGCATGGGCGATTTCCTCGACTACTGCACGGATATGCGCGCCCGTCACTTTGACTTCGTGCAGGGAATGCGTCTCGCTAAGAACGCTCGAGAGTAGAGAAACAACGGCCTCGGTGGCCAGAAAAGACGCAATTACGGCATTGGCCGAGTCTCCTGCAGCGGGCTGCTGGGGGACCTGTTCTTCGCGAATGATGACGGTGTGGCCTGCCATAACAGTGTACCCATCGATGTGCACACCAAGAGACACCTTCACTAAATCACCTTCCGTCACAATGCCACCTTGAAACTTATCGAACGCACTCGGGGCTATTCCGCTAACGAGCTCGTTCTTGCAGATCTCCACGGGCTGCGCAATTCCCCGTTCTTTGATGGTGGTGAAGCACTGCGCGGCCTGCTTCCTTATGAATTCGTCACCCAAACGGCAGACTTCTCCGAGGCTTTGCTCCCCAATGTCTTTATGGAGCTGTCTGATAACAAAATCCAGAGCATTTTGGGCAATTATGCCCGCTTGCCTGTATTTTTCAATCTGTGCAGACATACTGAAAAAAAAATTTCCTTGCCCGGAATATGCAAACACCGAGCCTGCAAACCGGATAGATAGGATAGGATAGGTCCTGCGAATTATAGGCTTTCTGCCTGAACTTTGCTAATCTCATAATTCATTTTTATTTCTTGCGAATAAATATTTAGTTGCTCGTAGACCCGGGCTCGTCGTCCAGCAGCCAGAACGCGACGTCCTTGAGCTGGGCTCCGTCGTTCTTCTTCTGCGCGAGTTCTTTTGCCGCCTTCGAGCCTTCCATAACGACAGCCTGGACCTGCTCCTTCTGCTTCGCGCGGTTGCGCATGCGCTCCTCAATCGTGCCTCTAACCAGCAACCGGTACACAGTGACTTGTCTCGTTTGGCCCAAGCGGTGCGCGCGGTCCATGGCCTGGCTGTCAATTGTGGGATTCCAGTCCGAATCAAAGAAAACAACCGTGTCTGCAGCCGTAAGGTTGATTCCAAGGCCGCCTGCGCGCGTCGACAGCAGGAACACAAACAGCTCCGGCCGCGTTTGCCAGTCGTTCACGAGATCGCGCCGGTCGCCGAGTTTCGACGAACCATCGAGTCTCAGATACTTGTATTGGCGGTACGTGAGGTACTCCTCCATAAGATCCATCATCTTTGTCATTTGGAAGTAGATCAGCACACGGTGGTCGTCGCGCTTCAACTGCACGAGCAGCTCGTCCAGTTTCTTCAGTTTACCGCTATCGGCAATGAATTTGGCCATCGACGGCACAGAGATGGTCGTGAATCCGGCACGGCCGTTATCCGGGAGGTATCCCGGCGTGAGCTCCTCAGGAGCTTCGCGATACCGCCGCCACTCCTCGTCCAAGGTCAGCGGGAACAGCTGCTGAGGTGGAGTCACGAGCGCCTGCTGGCTCGTGTAGAAAGCCCGCGATGGTATGAACAGGCCGACCGGTGGCGCCGTCGCGCGCTCACGGAAACCGGGCTCCATCTCACGGATATAGTTGTCCACGAGGAACGCCTCGGAGACGCTGCGCAGCTCGGCGAAGGCATCCGAGGGTCCTACGACTTCGAGGACCTTCGGCGCGATATCGAACGCGCGCTCGAGCAAATTACGCTGCACAGCACGAACTATTTGGCTCGCGGGCACGCCGCTTGCACACGAGATCGCCCTTGTGTACTCGTTCTCTGTGTCGAGCCCGAGTTTGAAACGGGACAGCACGCGCTCGCGCACGCCTGCATCCGAATGCTCGCCGGGATAGCTCAGGATCCCAGACTCTTCAACGAACAGTTTCGGCAGCTTGACCTCCAACGGATTGCGCGCCGTGGCTGAGAGGCTGAGATTCTTCGTTTCACGGAGGTAGTCGGTCGTGTTGCCGTAGTTTGCGAACGAGAACGCAGAGATCACATCTTGGCGGTCGAACAAGTCTGGGTGGTTACAGACTTTGCGGAACTGCATGACGAGGTTCATCAGCGACGCGCCCTCGTCACCCGAGGTGCCCTTTTCAATGAGGTCGCGGATCGACACTTGCGACTTCACAAGGCGGTAGAGCATGCGCTGCCGCGGCGTGAGGTTGCAGTACACGTCGATCTCGATTTTATCGCCGAGCTCCTGCTGGACGTGCTTTTTGACCCGCCGCAGCATGAACGGCTTCAAGATCATGTGCAGCCGCTTCAGCTGATTCTCATTGAGCTCCTTGTTCTTAGTGGCGTGCGACTCGATGTCCTTCGAGAACCAGTCTGAGAACTCTTCGTGCGAGTCGAACAGCGTCGGCATGATGAAATGCAGCAGCGCCCAAAGCTCCTGCATCGAGTTCTGGATCGGCGTGCCCGTAAGAAGCAGCCGGTTGCGGCATTGCATTCCTAGCAAACTCTTCCAGCGTGTGCTGCTGCTCGACTTGATCGCCTGGGCCTCATCGAGGATCATGTACTGCCACTTAATCCGGTTGAAGTACTGCGCATCGCTCACAATCAGTTGGTACGACGTCACAAGCACGTGGAACGGCGACTCTCTCGTGTAGCGGAGCTGCTTGCGATCCCAGAACTTCCGCAACACTTTGCGGTCCTTGTTCGAGCCCCAGTACGGCAGCACCTTGAATTCGGGCACGAACTTCGTGATCTCTTGCTGCCAGTTGTGCAAGGTCGAGGCTGGCGCCACAATGAGAAACGGGCCCCAGATGTTGTGCACCTCGGCGAGGTACGCCATCACCGAGATGGATTGCACGGTTTTCCCGAGACCCATTTCGTCAGCGAGGATACCGTTGATGCCCTGCTCGTACAGGTTCGCCAACCAGGTAAGACCCTTCAGCTGGTACTCCTTGAGCTGGCAGCTCAGCAGTTTTGGCTGGGGCAGGACCTTGTCGCCGAGGCTCTCCGGGTTCTGGAAATCGTCGTCGCCATTCGCTTCCGCACCGGGCAGAGTCGCTTCCTGCTTTGCGACCTCGGAGACCTTCGCCGGATCGTCGAACTGGCTCGCACGATCGCGCGCCTTCGCGACCGCTATCTGCGCGTTCGCCTCGGCCGCAGCGTGCAGAGCCGCGTCGTCGGCGTGGTCGAAATCGACGGCGGCCTTTGTCTTAGAGTCCATGTCCTCTTGCTTTTGGCCCGTTTTCGAGCCGACGAAATGCGAGTAGAGCTCGGTTTGGGTGATGAGGAAGTTGAGTTTGCGCGACTGCCGCAGCGCCTCGCGCTCTTCTTCCTGCTTCCGCGCGCTGTCGAGGGCCTCCTTCTCGGCCTTCTTCTTCGAGTCGCGCTCCTCTTTTTCGTTGCGCTTCCAGTAGCTCATCATCTCGCGCATCGCGCGCCGAGCCTTCGTTTGCATGTCCTTTATGTGTCGGTTTGTTTTGACTTGCCACTTGCGCGCCTCCTTGCCGGCTAGCGTCGCCGTCTTCCGCGAATTCGAGAGCTTCACCGTGGTTCCTACAACGTACTGCTTATGGGCCTTCGGGATCTCGCGCCGCGCAATGTCGCGCCAAATCCCTTCGAAGGTCGCGCGGTACTGCCGCCGGCGCTTCTGCTCCGCGAGCACCTCCTTGCGGCTCTCGTCCTCTGGACCGAGCTTCCTGCTGCGCTTTTCACCCGTTGTGGAATCGTCGCGTTTGCGCTTCTCGGCTCGTTCCGAGTCGAGCCGCTCGTAGTCCGGCTCGCTCAAAAACTCGGCCTCAGAAACCTCGCTGCTCGGCTCCATCCTCGGAATGAGCGCCGCCGGAAGCGCGGTCTGCGCGGCGCCGGCCTGGGACAGTGCGGCTTGCGACGCCGTAGCCGCGCCATTCGCGGCGGCTCCGTTGCCGAGCTGGCTGCCGTCGGCCGGAGCAATCACAATGAACGGGTCGCCCTTCTTTTTTGCGATTTTCCGAGCACCCTCGGCCGGCGGCGGCGACTCAGTCCCTTTCTCTCTTTTCGTTCCGGCACGCGCCGCCGGCTTCGCTCGCTTCGCGGAGCCGGTGGTCTTCATGCGCTGTTGGGCAATCTCCTGCAAGTGGTCGTGCGAATAGGCCACAAACATGTCTGCTTGGTTGCTGTGCACGTCGCCTAGTGCGTTCAGCCGCTCAGCAAGCTTATCAGGCCGGTCGTCAAGCTCATCGAGGCTCGTTAACCGGTTCTTCAGCGTGCCTACCATGGCTTGGGCGTCGGTGTTTGTAGGCAGAGGTATATCCTCGAGCATTCCGAGCTTGCTGTTAGCAGCGTGGCCATTCTGATCGCCATTTAGCTTTATGTTCCGACTCTCGTCCAAGACACCCGGCCCTCCGACCGAAGCGCTTTCTGGTTCGGACAGAAGAGATGAAATGGCCATAGTGTCTCGTTTGCCCACGTCCATCATGGTGGATTGCCACTTGTTCCTTTTTTTTGCTAGGGGGCGTGGTGAGGGATGGTCGGGCTCGCGTTGGACCCGCTTTGGGAACGTAAAATCGGCCGTCGGCGTAGCTAGGGCTGGGTGGTGCCGAGCCGCTCGTGAACGGGAGCTGGACGCCAAGTTGGTCGGTCGCCGGTACGTATTTATATATCTCTGGTTCTCATGTCTCGAAGTTGTCCGCGAGCCGCGAGGCCCCGCTGCGAAAATTGGCAGCTCTGCCTCGGCTCGATCCTAAAATCCTTAATTTTGTCCTAAATACAGGTTTAAATTGGTCGGAGAATATCGCTAGTGCCTTGGGATGTGCTGCCCGTCTCACCTGCGAGGTCCGTTAACACGTTTCTTCGTCGATCGCCTTGGCGGGTACCCTCTTGATACGATGCATTTGAAACATCTCATTTGCTTCCCTCTCGCAATGTTGCTTTGATTGATCTCTATCATGCTACATTCGACGCATTCGATCCCGTAATTAGAAATACCTGCCGTCCATACTAGTTTTTCCATGTCCTCCGACCAGTCTTTGTCGAGGCGCCTTGGCCTCACATGATCATTTCTAAGCTTCTGATCTCGTGAACCTGCTCCTGGCTCCTTCGCAAGCTCGGGCGGGCTGAAGCATGCTCCGAATTCGCATCAGATCTGCCGAACTCATCCCATCCGGAAAAACTTTGTCATGAGTCGCCACCAAACAGGATATAGTTCAAATCGGACGATTCTTCAGAAACATTCAGACTCATAATATCCGAACTCACTGAGTCTGAACTCTCGCAGTCGTGCACGCTGCGGCCGCTCACTTTGTGATCTCTCTAGATAGCTTGCATATATACCTAACCCGTACACGAGCGTATTCGCTAGGCAGATCCACGAGGCTCAGTATATTTGCGGGGTGTCCAGCTCCTCTTTCCTTTCATTGGCCCCCCGATCCGCCGTAGATGTCTATATCATGGCCTCTAGAGCGCAGCAAGGATCGGAAGGCTCGCAGTGCTCTGAGTAAGCGCGTGCTCAGCCGGCTCTGGACCGCCGAATGGCTCGTGCTGATCTTCGTGAGCGTGGTCATAGCACTGGCGGGTAGTCTTATTAGCTTGATAACGGCGTGGCTCGCTACGCTCAGAGAGGGCCACTGTCGGAGCGGGTGGTATTTGACGAGGCCCGCGTGCTCAGAATGGGCTGACTGGCCGTCCGGGGTGCAGTGGCTCGTGTACATCTCGCTTTCTGTGGTGTTAGCCGTGATCGCCGGGCTCACCGTGAAAGCGGCCCCTGAAGCAGCCATGAGTGGGATTCCCGCGCTGAAGTCGTACTTCCAAGGATTCGAGATCGCCAACTTAATGTCGCTCAAAACTCTCGCGGCGAAACTGGCGGGCATCGGCCTTGTGTCTGCTTCGGGCCTCTGGCTCGGCCAGGAAGCGCCCTTGGTCCATATTTCGTCGGCACTGGCCACGGTTTTGAGCAAGCATTTGCCAGTGAGCGAAGCGCGCGTGCGCGATCTGTCGCTCGTGTCTTCAGCCGTCGGCATCAGTGTTGCATTCAGCGTCCCCCTTGGAGGCGTCATTTTCGGGCTTGAGATGTTCTTGCCCTCGAAAGAAGTGGCTTGGCGCATGTTCTTGTCCTCAATTATATCGATAATTGTTCTTCAGAGCATCGTTGCTCCATCGAGTTCTCTAGGCGGAATGGTGGTTCCCGAAACGGGGCTATTCAGAGTGTCTTATGACCGCGTGTGGCATGCCGTCGAATTGCTGCCATTTGCTCTTCTGGGTACTCTGGGCGGTGTTCTCGGCTCCCTGTTTGCACGAGCGGCGAGCTGGCCTGCGAAATACTATCAACGGTGGCCCTTACAGAGCGTGGCGGGCGTGGCTCTGGTTACGGCCGGCCTAAATTATGCGACCATTGCCAGCCGCATCCCGGGGACTCAGTTGCTGGCCGCTCTTTTTGCTGAATGTCGCGGCGACGATTCTGACCAGCTGTTTTGTGAGGACAGGCATATTTTGGGGCTCTTGTACACATTTTTGCTGGCCTGCGTCTTGTTCCCAATTTCGGCGTCGCTGCCCGTCCCCTCGGGGCTCTTGTTCCCCAGTTTGGTGATCGGCGCGCTGCTTGGTAGGCTAGTTGGCCTTGGCATGCAGGCATTGCTCGAGAGTCTACCGGCTGTTCTGAGCACGAGCTTCTGCCCGGACAAGTCTCAACACTGCATCACTCCGGGAGTTTATGCGCTTGTAGGCGCTGGGTCCATGCTAACAGGCGTGTCTCGACTCACTGTGGCGAGTGTCGTGATTGTGTTCGAGACCACTGGCGCTCTCTCGTTCATTGTGCCAATAATGACGGGCGTCATCATCTCGAAGTGGGTCGGCGACACCTTGGGCACGACAGACGGGATCTTCGACCCGACTTTGAAGACCGGTAAGTTCCCACTCCTGCCGGACGCCACGGCGACAATCCCGGATTTGTATGCATCAGAAATAATGATCGGCTCGGACGCCGTTACTGCGATTCGTGTTTCCGGAGACGAGCCAGAGTTCCCGAACATCAACGTTCCGTTTAAAAGCGTACCTGTGCTAAACAACCAAAACGAGTTTCTCGAGTTGTACTGCCCACGCTCACGGCAATCTGAGCCGACAGTAGTGTTGTCTCCGGGGGCCTCATTGCGTTTAGTTGTGTCAACAATGAAGGACCTCGGCATTCGCACCATTGTGTGCTGCTCAGAAGGTAAGTTTGCTGGGCTCATCTGTCGACGAGACGTGATCTCGGTCTTGGCCAGTCCCCGTCCAGTGATGAGCGCTGCAGATGTTATGGAGTTTGAAATAGAAGATGTGTCGGATACCAGGAGCTACCAACGGAGCTTCTGAGTCACATGGAGACGGCTATATAAGACGTTATGTAGAGATAGAAGCAAGTAAGTTAGTATACTAGTATCACAACTGGTTTACGAAGCTTCACTGCCTATATTAACACATAGTGCTCATGGCAGCAGCAGGAGTGACATCAAAGGATCACACTACGATGCTCAGGACATCCTAGGGTGCATTCTACACTCCGACAAGATGATTAAAAAACTTATTTAAGTGACCGTTGCATTCTTGCACTACGTGAAAAGTTCAATAAGAACCGCGTCGCTCACTTATACGTAAATTGATGTTTTAAATACGCTAGCTGACGCGTACAACTAGGCCTAGAGTTTGCGCACGTTTGCGCACACTTCGAACGCGTTACTCCTTTTCTCATTCACGTCACAACAGAAGACCCAAAACATCCTATGGACGCGCCTTTTTCGCCTTCTGACTATCTGAATCTTGATAGCGACGTGGCTGATGAGCCAGCAATGCCGATTTGCTTCGGTGATGAGGAACCGGAGACCTTGCCATCATCTCCGCCAATTTCCACTGGCTATGACGAAGAGAAGGCTTTTCGCACTCTGAGAGACACCAGTGAAAACTGGGTGTATCAAGTACTCGGTTGGGAAGATATGGAAAGAACTGTCCATCCTGCGCTGACGAGAAACGCCGCTTGGAACGATGCGCATGTAAACAAGGCAAACGTTGACAGGTGCTCCTCCAACTACATCATGTCCACTTTCATCGATCCCCAAGATGACACAGAGTTCGCTAATATTAAGTTCGCCAATTTGGTGCATGCGACTTCGACCTATCCGAGCCAGGAAGAGCCTCGGATGGGGGATGCCATTGAGGCCGTGCCGAGATCCTCCAGTTCTGTTAGCGATGAGATGATTGAGTCTTCTACTCATAGCGGGGCATTTATGCATACTTTCGATATCAACAGTGATATCAACCAGCCGCTGTTTGTGACGGACAAGGAGTTGCCGCTGCGCGAGGACTCGGTACAGCAAATGAACAAGATTATGGCGAGAAACGAAAAGCAAGTAAGCATGACTGTGGGTGAGCGGGCTGTCGGAGTCAATGTTGTCGAAGCCTTTGCGGTAATCGCATCAACACAAGAGGTGAAAGAGCTGTCGAAGCCGCTGAGCTGCTCGAAGAGATGCAAGCAGTCCTTCAATTCGTACGAGGAGCTCACGCGACACTTGGATGCGAGTCCGGGCCATCGGCCCTTTGTGAGCAGCGAGAAGGGCTGTATATTCTCCGCACTGGGCTTCCAGTTCGAGAGCGTGTATAGGTGTCATATTACAAAGGAGCATCACCCCCGTGGTGCGTACATGTGTGAAATTTGCGATCCGCCCAAGTACTTGGCGCGCACAGACACGCTCAAGCGTCACACGTCGGTCACTCACACTGAGTCCGGGCAAACGAAGAATAAGAGGCTGCGTAAGAAGAAGAGGCAGTGTAAGAAGAAGAGGCAGTGAGCTGGACTCGTGCCGTAAATTGAAAGTCTTAAGTAGCCATAAGTAATGTATAAAGTGGTTCAGCGTGCCTTCAATGTTTTTCGCTCCCGGAATATTTCAACCTTACCTCACATGTCCGGATCATACTCGCGGCTTCCGCAGAATGAAGCTGCCGAGGAGTTCGACAATGACTCTGTTGCTCTGATGCAAGGCCAGGCGCCGCCTCGTCTGTCGCGGTTCGGGGCAACCGACTACGTCCAATTGGAGGATCTCAATGAGGAAGGGCACGACGAGCGCCTCGCCGAGCGAACGCACGTGCAGTTCCAGCAGAACACTAGCAAAACGCGGCGAATGCTGATGCGCGTGCTTGTGCTCGTATTTTTCGTTATCATAGGAACAATGCTGCTGATCGGGTTCTGGCAGCAGAAGCACCCAACACAAAGAAAGTCGCCTGCGCGTTCATTGGTGCTCACAAAACCTCTGGATGCGAGCACACGATTCAGCAATGGTACCCACACGTTTAAGCGCAGCACGCTAGTGATCTCGCTCGACGGCATGCACCCGCATTACGTGTCGAATGACCGCACGCCGCACCTTGACAAGCTCACCCAGAGCGGGTTCGCGGTTCCCTACATCACACCATCTTTCCCGACGCAGACGTTTCCAAATCATTGGACTCTGATCACCGGGAACTACCCCGTCAACCACGGCATTGTGGGCAACACGTTCTACGACCCGGAGCTCGACCTCGAGTTTGTGAATGTAGACCCCAAGAAGTCGCGCGATCGGCGCTTCTGGGGCGGTGAGCCTGTGTGGATCACGGCTAAAAACCACGGCGTGCGCTCGGCTGTGCACATGTGGCCCGGGTCGGAGGCCGACTGGGGTAACCAATACCCCGACGAATATAGTCAGTTCGATGCGCACGAGCCATTGGACGAGAAAAGCGCGAAAATTCTGGGCTGGCTTGATCGCGCGGGGCAAGTAGATCGCACTGGCGACGGCGACGACGCTAAGGAAGGAGAAGAGATGCCGCAACTCATGCTCGCTTACGTCCCGAATATCGACTCTGTGGGCCACGCCAAGGGGATTTCCGGCCCCGACCTGACTATAGAGTGCATGTCTGTAGACAACTTTGTCGGCTCGATTGTGGATGGTCTTGAAGCGCGCAATTTAACGAACATCGTCAATCTGATTATCCTGAGCGATCATGGCATGGCGCCGACAAGAGACGATCATCTCGTGTTTCTGGACGACATCATTGAGAACTGGGAGAACGTCACGAGCAACCGCGGGTGGCCACTCGCCGGGCTCAGATTCAAGCATGGCGACGGTGATGTCGTTGAGGCCCTCGCGTCAGCCAAGGATGCGAAGAAGGAGCACAAGGGATTCAGCGCGTTTGCGAGTGACAAATTCCCGCCGTCCTGGCACTTCACAACCGGCGATCTTGTCGACTCAAGGGGCCGCAAAACCGGTCCTGGCAAGTACCGCGGGCGATTAGCGCCCATGTACATTGTTCCTGATCCGACTTACAGCGTTTTGACTCACGAGGAGTGGGACGAAATGGACCATCATTATTATTTAGCCGGAGTGCACGGCTACGAGCCGAACTCGCCGCTGATGCGTGCATTGTTCCTGGCACAGGGGCCTGCGTTCCCAGCCGGGAAATACGAGTCGTTCGAGAACATCGATGTTTACTCGGCAATTTGCCGGTCCCTTGGGTTCGTTGAATCGGGCACGTCGGATGGCAATTTCACCGGTGTGCCCATGCTGAAGAAACTCTCTTACGAAAATTACCCGGGGCGTAGCGACATTCAGAGCTATTTCCACGGCAGCAGCTTTTCCGAGTACTACGAGCGGTCTGATTGAGCCTGGTTCGATTTTGCAAACCTGCAACTGTCGTCGTAGCAGAATTATAATATTATTTAATTTAGAGCTTTTTGAGTAAACGAGCATGCGCCTCCCTTGCGGACTTGGGGCCCATGCGGAGATTGCCCCAGCTTGGACTGAGCACCTCAACCGCTCGCTTCATCGCCGAAGAGGCCACTCTCGCCTGCAGGTACCTCGCGAGATACAGCAGCCACAACACGTTTGTTGTTGGCGCATAGGTATCGGAACTCTTCACTTTCTGCCGCATAAGGCCGAGAACGGGGAGCATCGGCTTGTAAAACTCGGTACGGTCGAGCGGCGTTGAGTATACTCTACCTGTGAGCGGGTCCACAAGCCGGCCGAGATCGCAATTAATTAGTGTAACTTTGCCGATTTCGCCGCCTTCCAACGTCTCGATGAGGATGTTCCCGGCATGCAAATTACGGTGCTCGAACTGGCAGGAATCCTCAGCCTCGCTCAGAATCCGTGCCACGTTCATCAGGATGTTCACGGTGGCTTCCTCGGTGGAGAGCTCCAGCTTATCAAGGGGCTCGCCGGCGTCCTCGTATTTCATAGCACAGAGAATATCTCCATCGTCCTCAACTAGATGCACGTCGCTGAAACGGGTGAATCCGTTCGTGTTATTGATGCACAGGATGTCGTGGATACACAGGGAATGCAGGATGTGGTTTGCGTAGGTATGCGAGAGTTTCGTAATGATTGGGAATTCTTGCATCAATGGAACCTCGTTTGGACGCTCGATACGTCCTGCTGCGCAATTACGCAGCAATTCGGCAACAAGTCGTTTGTGCTGCGTCGTGTGCAGCTCGCTGTGGCCGTTGTGGATACTCAGCATAGAGGGACTGTGCTTGATTTTGTTCCTTAGCTTTTCACGGCTTGTGTCGTCCAGAATAGGCTGAGAGATTGCGACGGTGGCCGGTTTCCGAGCAAGCCCGAACGAGCGCAAAGACGCCGAGTGCCGAACTTTCTTTCTCACAAATCCTTCATTTTCCCTATCAATTCCAGACATTTGAACCTTCTGGTGTGGAAAGGAGGTTGCTGTTAATAAACGTGGTCGCCCCCGCTTATCGGCCAAGATATCTATAAATATATATTATTACATGTCTGATGATGATGCGTCGTGTTTACCAAACCGCGTTGATCTGCCCAGCCCTTTGAGTAAACAGCTGCCTGCATGCCTGATCTAGCGCATGTACAGGTAGGAATTAATAGATTTACAGAGTAGAGAGGATAGTCATGGAATTCAGTCGATCATTGCGTCTCGGTCGTGTTTATGCAGTAAGCTCAGGTATCGGTGGTCATTTCGAGCTAGCCGTTTCAACAAGGCCACATGCGCATCTACGAAGTCTTTGTCGATCTTGCTCTGTTTCGATACGGCATCGAACTTCTCGAGGAAAGGCCTTGGAAGTGCTGCGTTGAAACAGAATGAGTATTTTGCCAGTAACTTAGCAAAACCGCGCGAAGTCGTCGGTTGCGTGTAGCCGATGTAACTTAGTTCGTCTTCGTCGAAGTTCTGGCGTAAATGCCAGTCCAGAAGGCTGCTGATGTTCGACATCACTTCGTGCTCCAATCCGCCTCCTTCAATAGGCGCAGGGATCTCGTTCTGGCCTTTCTCTGTACCGGCTGAGTCTTCCATCTCCACATCAAGCTCCATGTCATCATCGCTCTCCGGGTGCGCCTGCGCACCGGCTTTTAATGACTCGAGGAAATTTTTGACGGTACTTTCTGCGGCCCTTAAGGCTGGAATACCATCGAGCCTTGCGCGATTGCACAAATTTTTATCTTCTGACAAGAGCCATGTATTCTTTCCCTTCTGCAGCTTGTTGTACATGGCACAGTCGAGAATCGCCGCGTCGCCGCGCAGATCCGGCTCGAGTTTCTGCGAGGTTTTCTGGCCGCGGATCACCGGAGCCGTCTGGTCTTGAAAGCTTAGCGATTTGCCGATCCAATCTATAGCTGCACGCGCCTTTTTTTCCGTCTTAGAAACGCTGTGGCTGTCCTTGATGCGGTCTAACTCCTCCATGACCTCGCGCGCCAGCAGAATTTCTACATCGTGGTACTGCGCTTCATTGAAAAGTTGCCGGACAAATGGCAGTTCACTCAGGAGCGTGGATGTGTCCACAACTACTGTATTCATCTCCCGCGCGTTGAGCGGTAAGGTTCAAGCGCACGCACTCACGAGCCGGAGAAAATGTATACCAAGTGCCGGTGTGCTCTTGTGAGCAACGGTTTCAAGTCACCAAACACATGCTAGTCTTCTATGCATGCTAGTCTTCTATGTACACTAGTCTTCTATGTACACTAGTCTCCTATTTGTATTGTAAATCTAACTAAAGCTTCGACATCCACCCGAACTTCAACTCCTTGTCCTTCCCCGGGTCGAGGATGACATTCACCAAGGCAACGCAATTCGCTCTTAAAGCTGCTGATGTCACCTCTTTCACCTCTTCGAGTGTGCGTGCAACAAACCCGAGCGCACCCAGACTCTGGGCCAACTCGTGGTAGCTCGTTTGCAAGCCCAGGGCCGTGGAAGGCAGCGGCTTGCTGGACCCATAGATCTGCGGGTCCGTGCCGTGGTAGACACCCGAATTGTTCATCACGAATATGATCATGGGCAGGTTGGTTCTGACGGCTGTTTCGACCTCCATTGCTGAGAACCCGAAAGCCGAATCCCCTTCAAGCGCAACAACGAGCGACTGTGGGTTTGCCAGCTTCGCAGCAATCGCGTAGCCCATGCCGACCCCCATCGTTGCATTCGTGCCCGCGTCTAGCCTCGTCCGAGGCGCATCGATCTCGAAACTGGTGCGGCTCACATCCATCGTGTTCGCGCCTTCACTGACGTAGATAACGGGTTGTCCTGCGCTGTCCAGAACATCGCGAATCACTTTGTAGACGGGCTGGTACTCGAGCGGGCCGCTCGTTGCTGCCTCTTTCTTCTCGGCGCGCAACCGGTTGACTTCGAGTTTCTTAGCCACCTCCTCGTTCAGTCCTGGCGCGCGCCACCCCGTCAAGGCCTCTGAAAGCTGGTCGCACACGAGCTTCGCGTCACCCAGAATCCCGACCGTTGCCGAATGCAGCTCCTCGGCCACTGTGTCCACTTGGATGAACTTGACGTCCGATTTCCACCGCGGAGGCGCGCCGAAATGCAGGATCCAGTTCAGCCGCGCGCCCAAAACAAGCACAACGTCAGCCGTTTTCAGAGCTGCTGACCGCGCAGCGCTGACGTTGCGCGCGTGCGTGTCGGGAATTACGCCTTTGCCCATAGGCGTCGGTAAGAAGGCTAAGTTTGTGCCCGATTGCAAACGCTGCACGCTTTTCTCGGCCCGCGCATAAGCACACCCCTTGCCAATAACCAGCAATGGTGACTTGCTCGACTTCAAGAGCCGTGCAGCTTCCTGGATCCGGTCGGGGTCGCCCATAGAACGCGGTGCAGGCAGCGGCCGGTGAACTCGGGCAGGCGGTGCGTTGGGCTGCTCGGCCTGGATGAGGTCGGCAGGCAAATCGATGTACGAAGTGCCCGGCTTCCCATAGAAGCACACTGTGTAGGCATGTGCGATCAAACGGGGCAACTCCGACATACTCGGTGGCTGCTCGGCGAACTTTGCGCCGGCCGCTTTCACCAGACTCACTTGGTCGAGCTGCTGGAAGGCGCCCTGGCCGCGTTGGTGTGTTTCTGAGGACCCTGCGAGCAAAAGCAAAGGACTCCGGTTCGAATTCGCATTCTCGACGCCGGCTAGTGCATGCACAACGCCGGGACCGCCCACAACCAGCGCGACGCCCGGCTTCCCCGTCAGAAACCCGTAGATCGACGCAGCATAAACGGCGCTTTGCTCATTGCGGAAACTCACAAATTGGATTCCGTGGGCAATGAATGCCTCCGCAACTTCAATCACAGGGATGCCCACTATTCCAAACACATGCTCGACCTCGAGGTCCTTGAGTGTTCTCGCAATTAGCTCGGATCCCCGCATTATGGTATGGCAACCCTGGCCAGAGTGAGAGCCACACACAATATGCAAGTATGGGCCCTGCTTGGGTGTGTGGCCGCTAATGCCGAAACGCTGGTCTTTACTTTGGATGCGGTTGGTGCGGACGAATCTTCCTATTTAGATCTTCTGAATACATCGGCCTCGTACACGTCCTTTTTTGATTTCCACTCATCGCCGTTCGTCGAGAAAGTGCTTACTTTGCACGAGCCAGCCGGTAAATATTTCGCGTATGTCTGCTGGCCTGCAAGTCGGCCGGCCGATTTCGCCATTAGGTTCAATGGCAGTGTTGTAGTCTCTGCATCGAGAGAAGACATTGTGCCTCTCAACGACCATCCGGACACTGTCGTGCCCTTCGAAGTGCATCTTTCTGCGATGCCATTGATTCCTGTGACCATCTACCCAATCATCTATGCGGTAATTGGCGCTTTTCTCATAGGGATATCTGCTGCCTACGTAGTTATAAAACTGCTATAAAGGGGCCCAGAGATCTATCGGCCCTCGAAGAATATAAAATGTCTGCTGCATGCCAATTCCGCTCAAGGATACTCGCCCTTGCTTGGCCCGAAGTAGCCTCTGTCCTTCGGGATCTTCTTCAGCACGGCTCCTCGCGCGTCCCCAGTCTCGTACGGCTGCCGGTTGCCCCACCAGCTCAGATTCACTATGTGCTCATACTGCGTGGAAAAGAACATGATGAGACCGGAATAACCGACTCCAACGTCCATAGCGTGTCCAAAAGTATACGTATACATCTGCCACCATTGAGGGAACCGGCGCCGAATGACATGGTTGAAACCGAAGTTCACGTACGTCAGCCCGATCTCGTATTGTAGTGACTTCGGCGCCCACTGCACGCCGCTCAAAATGGCCATTTCGTGCAGATTGTGGAGCAAGAAATTCGCCCTCTTTGTGAATCGTGGAATGTACCGTCGCGCTAGCCAGAACGGCAGCGGGTAAACGGCCCCAAATAAAAAGCACCAAGTCAGCATGGGATACATTCTGCCCATGAGCCGTTTGGGTCCGATTGTGCCCCACTGGATGGCAGAACTAAAGAAGCTGCGCTGCTCAAGACATGTGAACTTGTTCCGGTTATTGGGATCGCACATGTCCGGGATTCCGTTCGGCGAAAGCATCCAGTACCCAAGACTGCTCTTAACTAGCACGCTAGCGAGCACGGAGGCGACTTGGGCGCGGAACAGAGCGCGCGGTGCGATTCCAGTGTAGTGTGCTTGGACCTGGTTTGTGATGTAGTTCGCGGATTGCGAGAAGAAGTTCGAAGCAAACACCTTCGAAATCATCAGCGCGTTCGTATTCCCCGGGAGCGTGAGCCCAATGATGATTTCAAAGAGAGTATTGATGTCCAACGAGATCGACGTGGTCGCGTAGAGGTATCCAAACGGAACCACAAACACTAAGGACAGGCCAATGGCGAGGAAAATTGTCCACATCGGCGTTTGTGTGAACTCCCAATACTTTACCAAGAACATCGCCAGTCCAATCGACAAAAACATACATCCAAGAAACCACCACTCGGGCACTTCCTTGTATTTCCACTGCGCGCGGCTAAACCGGTCCTTGAACTCCTTCAGAGTTCCTGGCGAGTTCGGCTTCAAACTGTTCTTCAAACTACTACCGAACAGTATCAGCGCACTTTTCATTTGACCTGTGTAGTTGAGTGCGGCATATACAATCATAGATGAGTACAGCATGATTTCGGCGCCTTGTTTCACGAGAGCGCCTGCGCTCCAGAAAGGCGGCGAGTAGTTCTGGTACTTTTCTTCGTTCAGCTTTGTTTGCGGCATGTCGAGGATTTTGTGGACGCTGTAGACCGTCCCGTCGTTCGCAAACAATGTGCTAGTGTTGATCGGAAGATACGCAGTCCAGCTGTTGTTTGTAAACCATAAGCCGATGACAGCGAGCATGCTCGTTAACATGCCGATCATTTTGTTCATTTGTGCGTAAACAGGTATTACGACGGCATCAACGCCGATGTTGTTCCAGTCGAATGTATTTATTGGGTTAAAGGACAGGCCGTTGATGCAGCCGGTTATGGCCTGCAAACTCGCGTTTTCTGGGGCTATCCAGGCGGGCCAGTCAAAAGAACTGAGGGCCTGGAATAGGAAGTTCGTCACCCAGTACCAGCAGAAACTCGCCAGCGCCGTCAGTCCAAACATCTCTGCACCCGTGACTGTCCATCCGTTGATGTTCGGTCTTGGCGACTTTTGGATGAGCTTGCGGTTCACAGCTATGGTTGGCAGAACGTTATACCAAACACATCGCGTCGGATACACGAGGAAAGTGCGCATCATTCCAGCGATGCCGAATCCCATGAAGTTCGACGTTAAAATGAGGGTGTAAATATAGGCAAAGCTCCTCGCCTCCTCGATGCTGAGAAAGTGATTGTTGCTCTGTGCCACTACTGCCCTCAATGCATATGGCGATCCCACTGAAACTGACATGGACAGAGTTGCGAGCATCTGTTCTTTGAACGACCATGGTCGCGGGGGATTGATGTAGAAGCGGCGCCCACCAAACCAGGGAATGTACATTGTGGGCAGTTTCGCGAACAATTTACCGGAGTACACGAGCATGATCAGAATGGATCCTGAGTCCAGCTTGATGGCCGGGTACCTTGTGCAAAAAAAAGTGTCTATGGCAGCACCGAGACAGGCCCACACTACACCGAGAAAGTAAACTCTGAACGTTTCGTAATCTTCACCATTCTCATCAATGGGCCGCGTGGCGGCCCTCACTTCGGAGTATATTGACCAGTCGTGGATCAGGAACGCCTCGAGTCGTATATTGTAGTCATCGCACATAGACTTCTGAGATCGCGAACCGTGGAGGAGTTTCTTAAGTCTGGTTAGTTTGTCATGCGGCAGGCACGGGTCATCAGCATGGTCCTTAACAGCCCTTTCTACGATTTCCTGGGCCTCCTCGAGGGGTCTACCCACAATTTGGCTGTGATATTCGGCAATGTCCTCCGGCGTAATTGTCGAGTATTCGCCGACGGCGCTCAATTCGCATGCCTCGAACGCGTTTTCGAATACATTTGTATCTACCGAGTACACTGCTGGTGAAGGCAGAGCCTTCTCGTGCTGGAATTCGGTGACGAAGCCCATCGATATGCTTTCGCTCGTCGAAGAAGAGGCCTCGTTCTCTCGGATTCTCACAGCGGACGCTCCCCGCATTACAGTGGTTTTACAATGCCTTTCATTGGACTAGCCTTATAAGAATAGGCTAATTTATGTACAATAAAGTTAGATTAGCGTAATCTCAGCATGGCAGCTGGCCGAACCCTCTGACGAAGCCAGTTGCGTCACGGACATTATCGAGGCCGCAGATGTACATGACAAGCCGTTCGAATCCGAGACCGTAGCCGCCGTGGGGAAAGCTGCCGAACTTCCGTAGATCTGTATACCATTCTAACCCTTCGAGCTTCATGCCTTTAAGTTTCATACGATCGAGCAACAGATCATAATCGTCCTCACGCATAGAGCCGCCAACGACCTCGCCGATTTCGGGGAATAGCACATCGAAGCAGCTCACCGTCTTTTCGCCAGAGGACTTCATGTAGAAAGGCTTGAACGATTCCGGGTAGTCTGTGACCACAGTCACGCCTTTGACGAGCTCGGACGCGAGGAACTTCTCGTGCTCGCTCGGTAATTGCTGGCCCCATTCGAGTCTTGGCAGTCTACCGGAATTGTTGAGGGTCGTAAGCGCATCCGAGTAAGTCATTGAAGTCCATGGTTTTGACGCAATACCCCATCTATGCTCCAGTTTCGCGAGCGCATCCTTGTTGCCGCGCTTCGAGGCCAGCAACTCCTCGGCCATTGCGCCATGAGGCACACTTCCAGCGGTCATTAGTTCGCAAAACCTGACTAAATCTTCGAGCCCGTCGAGGAACGCGAGCTCGACTTCTGCTATCCAGAACTCGGAAAGATGCCTGTTTGTGTCCGAGGCCTCGGCGCGGAATGCCGGCGTCATATTCCACACGCGCGAAAGCGCTGCTGCAAAGACCTCGAGATGCAACTGCGAGGAAACTGAGAGATAGGCCGGCTTGCCGAAGAACTCCTCGGATTTGCTGAGTGTGAACACTTCGCCAGCGCCCTCGCAATCACTCGATGTGATGATCGGCGAGTTCACCTCAGTTACTCCCTGGTCGCTGAAAAATTTACGGAACTCGCCTAAACACCAACTTCTGTACCGTAAGACCTGCGCGGCCTGCCGCGTTTTCCACCGCAGATGCGGCAACTGTCTCAAAAACTCGCGCGAGTGGTACTTTTTCTGTAATGGATAGTCGCTTCCAGCGTTGCCGAGCACGCTCACGTTTTCTGCGGCCACCTCGATCTTCTGTTTTCCAGGAGACTCGACGATTTTGCCGTCGATTTGAACGCAGCTGCCCGTGGTCAAAAGCTCTGCCTTTTCGGGTTTGTCAAAAACTACGTTCAAAGAATGGACGGTTGACCCATCGCTGACATCGGCAAACGCCACATTCTTCATACGGCGCACACTTTGAACCCATCCGTCTACCGAGACTTTGGAGCCGACCACCGCATTCTGCCGCAGAGCCGAGATCAGCGGGCGCATAGATAAACCTATTCTCAATCTACAGAGGTGAGATAGGTTCGCAGTGGCTGCAAGATCGATACGTCGTGTGTATGTTAAACGCCAGCAGTTGCTGGTTTGTGAACTAAAACTACTACATCGAACTACAGACGAGGATCACAATACTGACATCATGTAGTAACGACGACCTAGGTATAATTGCGCTCAAAATTAGCCTCAATTGCAGTGCCACTGCCCGGGGTGGCCCACCGGCTCCGCTGCTAATTAAAGCGAGCACGCGGCCGAGCCTGTCCACATATGTGAGTCACCATTTCCCCGAGCCCGACACCCCGAGTCCGACATCCCGAACCCACCGTACGCCACTGGACCAAGCTAAGAATGTCGTCGTGGATTGTTGTCGAGCGTGATGACAGCAAGCTACCGCGAATGGCCTCGGAGCGTGACGAGGACCTCGATGCTCCGCTTGCAGATCTTGTGGAGAAGCAGCGACGCTTGAGCCGCAGCAGCCAGCCAGACCACGATCAGCCACCCGCGGACAGCAACAATAACAACAACAAAGCGTACATCTTTTTGATCACCATTGCCGTCACAGTCACCCTTGCAGTCGTGTTTTTCTTTGCATAGATATATATTATTATCATTCGCCACAGGAGAGAGACCGGTGATCCCAATTGGTGGAATACACAGTGTAATTGGCACGATGGAAGCATTTAATCAAGTTTTTTCACATACCGCTTGAGTCCTGGAAGAGTGGGACTTCAGTCCAGCTTTTAAGCCTTGGTAGGTGCCTAAGCATATTGTTTTCTTTGGTGGAAACCCGTACCCACGCTAATTGGGTCGAGAAAAGGGAACCTTATAGGATACTATCTAGAACTATGAGCCAGTTTTCCTTTGTGTTTATTACTACTATTAAACCATAATGGATCTGTGCCCCTTAACACATATATAGTATTTGCATTTCCTACTGCACCCTGAGTCTGTACAACTGATTCGCAACGAGAACGGCATTCGCATATATTACAGGCTCTCTATAGCTAGTCTACGGCTTGCACCGTCCCGTGTACCTCGGATACAGCGAGCAATCTCTCACCGTGAACCGGTTGCAGATCCAGGCAAGGATCCGCTCCAGGCCGAGGCCGTAACCGCCGTGGGGGAACGTGCCGTACTTACGGAGATCGATGAACCAGTAGTAAGGCTCCGGGTCAATGCCCTCGCGCTTGAAGGCGGCCATCAACTCGTCGTAGTCGTCGATGCGCATCGACCCTCCGACGACCTCACCGACGTTCGGCAGAAGGCAGTCAACGCTCAGCGTGACGCGAGGATCCTCCTTGTCGCGCGGCATGTAGAACGCCTTGATCTCAACGGGGAAGTGCGTCAGAAAGATCGGCTCGTTGATCGTGTCCGTCATGTGCCGCTCCTCGGCCTCGGCGATATCGTCGCCGAACTTGAAGTGCTCGCCGGTCTCACTGTTGATCACGCCGTGCTCGTTCAGCCACTCAATGGCATCGACGTACTTCATCCTCCGGAACGGCGTTTTCGGCGCCTTGAATCCCGGGTTCAGAGTCTCGACGAGCTTCCTTGTCGGCTCGTCGGCAAGCAGCGCCTCTACCGTATGCGAGATCACGCGCTCAAGGTGGTCGAGGAACATGTCGAAGTTCAGGAACCCGAGCTCGGCTTCAACGTGCGTGTATTCACTAAGGTGGCGGCGCGTCTTCGACCTTTCGGCGCGGAACGACTCTTGCACGCAGTAGCAGTCACCAAGAGCCGGCACGACCGTCTCGAGGTACAGCTGCGAGCTCTGGGTCAAGTACGCCGGCTCGCCGTAGTAATCAAACGTGAACAGAGTGGACCCGCCCTCGACCATCGACTGCACCATGCACGGTGGCGTGACCTCGGTGAGCTCTTCCTGAGCGAACACAGCGCGGAAGCACTGCAGCAGCTTTGCGCGCACGCGCATGACCGACGAAAGTGTATCGCCTCTCAGAGTCATATGGCGACGGTCCATAAGAACGCTCGGGCCGGCGTCCTCAGCGACCTTGTTGCTGAACGCCTCATCTCCGCCTGGGGCGAGGCCGATCACCTTGTAGTAGTCGACAACAAGTTCGTGGCCGCCCGGCGCCGTTTTCCCCTCCGGTAGCGCCTGCAAAGTGCCGCGCACTTCGATAGTGCTCTCCAAGGTCAGCGTCTGTGTTTGATACGCGTTCGCGAGGTCGCCCTGAAGGACGCACTGCAGCAACCCGTAGCCATCACGCAACACAATGAAGACAAGACCCTTCTGGGACCGTATTCTGTGGATCCACCCGCTGACCGCGACACGGCGTCCACGGAGCTCAGTAGTGTGGCTGATCTTAGTACGCACAAACGGCTCGCCGTTGTCCTTGATCTGGATGCTTTTACTCGCCTCGATCCGCTGCTCCTCGAGTTTCCGGGCTTTCTCCTGCTCCTCGGCTTGCTTGGCCTGCTTTGCCTGCTTCTTCGCCAAACCATCCGCCAGCTTTCTTGTCTTTTTCAAATAACTTGGCGAAATAAACTCGTAGTCGCCATCGGGTGTCTCGTCGCTCTTCTTAAAGATGAAAATTTGCTCGCTGCCGGTCTTCCACAAGGCGTAGGCGGCTGTAGCAAAGGGCTGTGCGGGACTGCCGCTCACTTCGGGCTCGTCACGGCCTAGGTGCTCGTTAACGTAGACCTTCTGATCCAATGAAAGTTGCTCCATGTTGGTAACCCTGACAAATTTAGTCATATACTTGAGTGCGAACGAAAGTGAGCACACGCAGCGACCTGGATGTCAAGAAAGCGTGTTAAAGATAATCACGAATAATGAAACAAGTAGCAAAAACAGGTGCTGGAAGTAGGGGTATAGACTGTGCTCGAAATAGTAAGCCAATATAGTTTAGCAGGAATTTTCAGATCCCATTCCGTCCTTGAGAGTATCTTATTGTTAGTGGGTCTCATTGTAAGCGGGCCGCACTGCGTCAAAGAGCCATCATGCTCCACTGCGACCAATCCGTTACCGACTCGAATCCTTATCTTTCGCGGCCCTCGCGCCCTATCTAATTGGCGACCAAGGGTTGGTGACACTACAAAATTTCAATGAGTCTTGCAGAGAAGACCCAAGCACTGAAGATCAAGAAGGAGGGCGACATCGGCATCACTGCGGATAAGGAGACCGATTTCCCGCAGTGGTACCAGCAGATCGTGACGAAGTCGGAGCTGCTCGACTACTACGATGTGAGCGGCTGCTACATTCTGCGTCCCGCGTCCTACTTCGTTTGGGAGAAGATCCAAGACTTCTTCAACGCAAAGATCAAGGCGATCGGTGTGCAGAATGCCTACTTTCCGATGTTCGTGTCCTCGCGGGTTCTGGAGAAGGAGAAGGACCACATCGAGGGCTTCGCCCCGGAAGTCGCCTGGGTCACGCGCGCCGGCAGCAGCGACCTCGAGGAGCCGGTCGCCATCCGCCCCACCTCGGAGACCGTCATGTATCCTTACTATGCGAAGTGGATTCAGAGCCACCGCGACCTGCCGCTGCGCCTGAACCAATGGAACTCCGTCGTGCGCTGGGAGTTCAAGCACCCGCAGCCTTTCCTGCGGACGCGTGAGTTCCTTTGGCAGGAGGGCCACACGGCCCATTTGACGCGGGAGGGCGCTGAACTCGAAGTCCGCCAGATCAGTGCCTACTACCACCAGATCTACGAAGAGCTGCTCGCCGTGCCCACGATCGAGGGTCGCAAGACCGAGGCGGAAAAGTTCGCCGGCGCCTTCTACTCTCTGAGCTGTGAGGGCTACATCCCTTCGTCCGGCCGCGGCATCCAAGGCGCGACGTCGCACTGCTTGGGCCAGAACTTCAGTAAGATGTTCAACATCTGCGTTGAGGACCCCGAATCTGAGAAGGAGAAGCTGTTTTGCTGGCAGAACTCGTGGGGCTTTTCGACGCGCTCCATTGGCGTCATGATCATGATCCACTCCGATAACAAGGGTCTAGTTTTGCCGCCCAAGGTTGCGCAAAATCAGGTCGTCGTCATTGCCGTTGGGCTGACGAAGAAGACCACAGACGAGGTTCGCGCGAAAGTCTACGAAACGTGCAAGAATGTCGAGAAAGTGTTGGTGAGTGCGGGCCTGCGTGCCACGGGTGACTACCGTGAGAACTACACCCCTGGGTTCAAGTTCGCCGACGCCGAGCTCAAAGGTATCCCCTTGCGTATTGAAGTCGGACCCAAGGATATCGAGAAGGGTCAGTGTGTCGCTGTCCAGCGTTACAACGGCGAGAAGAAGAGTCTCTCTCTGGACACCCTGAGCGAGTCTGTCCCCGAGGTTCTTGACGAGATCCACCTCGGCATGTACAACCGCGCTAAGGATGCTTTCGACAGCCACATTGTCAAGGCAGCGACGACAGCGGAGATGGTGAAGCCGCTCAACGAGAAGAACGTGCTGCTCATTCCTTTCTGCGGCCGCGAGGACTGCGAGGACAGCATCAAGGCCGCGACGGCGCGCCAGTCGACTGAGGGAGACCAGGATGAGCGTGCGCCGTCTATGGGCGCGAAATCGCTGTGCACGCCGCTTGAGCAGCCCGAGATGCCGGCGGGCACAAAGTGCGCAAACTGCGACACACCGGCGGCACACTACACGCTTTTCGGGCGGTCCTATTAATCAGTGTACACAGAGAAGTATGAAGTTGGTGTCCATAGATATAATAAAATGGTAGTATTTTATGCACTTAATTGATAAATTCGAAAAGGAAATTTTTGCGGTTTTCGAAGATGCAATCGACTGCCCCCAGTTATGTGAGTTAAACATGTTGCACTGTGGAGAACTAATAACTGGAGCACCAAAATCCCGCAATGAAAACATTATGGTCTATACAAAGTGTACGATGTTAATCATTTTCAATAATGAATTCAAGCAATGAAACTGACTAGAATGCTGCAGAACCTTTAAAAAAAAATTCCGATACTGGGAATCGAACCCAGGTCTTGTCGGTGAGAGCGACACGTCCTAGCCCCTAGACTATATCGGATATCTTGTATCGACCCTGGAGGAGAAGAAACCGTGTACTGAATTTAGATACTTGCTGAACTACGATTAGCTCTCGCTTCGCGTATTTGTAAAATTGGAGATCTTTTCGTAAGGGGTCGATTGCTTTTCTACATAGCACAGCCCAATCACCCTCTGATATTAAATTTTGAGCTGAAATCGTTGTTAATCTTCTTGCATCCTAGATTAAGTGGTCGTATAGTTCCATTTAGGCCTTTTCTAAGTGGAGCCTCGGCGGATCTCGTCACGCGCTTAATCTTGGTCATTGCGGTCCACATCTCAGATCTCGCTATCTGAAAGTCAAGGGTTCGACGACGAGAGATAAGGCCCTAGGGTTTCTGAGAAAATTCGCAATCATAAGCGGGCATAAAATAGTCAGCGCAGCCACAAGCATCTACGTCGTTCACGATGGGGCTCAACTTGGCTGATGATTACATCCCTGGCACGGATTTGATTATCGCTGATCAGGCGGCTACGGATGGCTTGGTGACCAAGGACGACATCGTTCTCATTCCGCAACCAACGGTTAGTCCCAATGATCCGCTCACTTGGAGCCCATTCCGGAAATATTTGCACCTGTCTCTTCTACTTCTCGTGACTGGCTTGACTGCGGCGACGTCGAACTCAATTTCTTGCGCCGAAGACGGGATCCTGGACGAGTTTCCGGACATCACCGAGGAGGTCTTCACGACAGGAGATGGTACGCTCTTCTTAGGCATAGGCTGGTGGACCCTGTTCTCCGCACCGGCAGTGTATCTCTGGGGCTCGCGTATTGGCTACCTATTGAGCATGGTCATTAGTATTGTCGGGAACGTTTGGTATGCGAATTGCGCGAACCGCGGCGATGTAGTCGCTTCGCAGATTTTCGTCGGAGCAAGCGAGAGTGTCACGGAGGCGGTTGTACAGCTGAGCATCACCCAGGTGTTCTTCCAGCACCAGGCTAACAACTACATTGGCCTCTATGTGTTGGCTATTTCCGTGGGCACATTTTTGGGTCCGTTCATTGGCAGTGTTGTTGCTGACAACGTCGGATGGCAGTGGGTCGGCTACATTGCCGCCATCGTCTCTGGATTCGTCCTCGTTCTGATGTTCTTCTGCCTCGAAGAAACCTACTTCGACCGCGCGCATTTCCTCGCGCAATATGAGCAAACGGAGGCGCAAGAGATTACTGCACACGGCCACGAGAAGCAGGGCGAGAAAGTGGGAGAAGCCAAGATCGATGAAACCCAGCACAGCGCCACTGACTCCGAACATGACCTCGTGCCGGAGCGCACAATGGCGTCGATACGACCGGACTTTGTTGATGAGGAAAAGAAGCTTGCTGATAAGCCGCACACTTACTGGCAGCGAATTGCACTAATTACTCCGGCGGTAAATCTGAAGGGCTTTGGATTCAAGCAGTACATCAAGCGTGTCTTCTTGTACATGCAGGTGCTCATCTTCCCACCAGTGATTTTCAGCGGACTGCAGTGGGGCGCGCAAGATGCTTGGCTTTCGTTTTACGTCGATGCTATGGATGACTACTACTACGATCCACCGTGGAATTACTCGGATACGGCCGTTGGCATTATGAACCTTCCCTGTCTAATTGGTGCATTCATTGGCTGTATGTACGGCGCATGGTTCTCGGACTGGTTCGTGATGTTCTGCGCCAAAAGGAACGGCGGTGTGCGCGAGGCAGAAACACGGCTCTGGTGCCTGCTGCCGGCCGGGCTCATTTCGCCGGCAGGAATGATCATGTTCGGCGTCTCGACGAACCGCGAATGGTCATGGCCCGTGGCCTACGTCGGACTCGGCCTAATTGGATTCGGGTGGGGCTGCTGCGGTGACTTGAGCATGAGTTACCTCGTGGACTGCTACCCGGAGATGGTTCTCGAAGGAATGGTCGGCGTCTCCCTCATTAATAATAACATCGCCTGCGTCTTCTCGTTCCTTTGCGATCGGTGGATGTATTCGATTGGCGTTCAAAACACGTTCATCAGTGTGGCCGTGCTCGAATTCTTCTTCGTGTTCCTGAGTCTCCCCATGATCTTCTGGGGCAAGGCCTGCCGCAAGTGGACGAAGGGCATGTACGTCAGCTTCATTGAAAGGCGAGACAGCATGGACTCAATCGAGTAAACACGAGTCGAGTTTGGTACGAACTTGGTGGGAAGTAGGGAATAAATACGAAAATAAATATTTACATGGCTCAGCTGATCAATTGGTCGAGGTCATTAAGACCAAAAGACTCAGGTGAAACGTACTCGACCCACTGCTCGGGGTCGGACACGTCGCAAACCGCGAGCTTGCAATTCGAGAGGTCGTTGAATTCAAGCGCGGCGGTGAGCGCCTCAAAGCCGACGGCGTCGTAATAGAGATTGAACTTAGGCGCCTTCTCAACTTTCTTCCTTTGCTGCTCCTTCCTTTCTGTCGGCGGCGTGTTTGACCGAGAAATCTCTTGCGCGGCTTCAGAAGGCGAGGGGGCCGTCTTGGCCGCCGTTTGCGCGGGCGCATCACCGTTGCGCATCTTCTTCGCGGCGGGCCAGTGCACCTCCTCCTCCTTCGGCGTCAACGGCACGTTCTCTTCGTCGTTCGACTCTTCCGAAAGGCTCGACGACTCGCTCGCGCTTCTCTTCCTACCATGAGACACGCCGCCATCCCCGAGGCCGACCGCAGTTCCAGCTGCGTCGTCCACCTTCGGGGAGTACTTATAAACAAGCCGCTTCGGGATTTCTGTGCTCTGTGCGCGAGCCATCGGTATCTCCTCGAGATCCTCTGCATTCGGGTCCTTTGAAATGTTGCGGCAGCGCCTGAACACTGCGTTCAGTTTCGACGATAGAATAGACGACGAGATACCGTTGAAACCGTCGGTGACCTCGTTATCTAGTGCGGCGGCCATATCTTTCGTGGTCAGGCCACGGGGTGCGGCGTCCTTGAGAACCTTTACACAGAGTTCGACAAGTAACGCCGTGGCGTCTCTTTGAGTCTGCTCCATGCTGTATAGACTCTACTAGTGTGAAGTAATGGGGTTTGGGCTGAAAAACACACCGGGAAACAAATATGGATTAATAATCTCCGGAAAGATTTCGAATGCGGAGACGCGCGGATCCTGCAGTTATAAAGCAATCGCCACGCTCCTCAGGCAAGGCATCACATGATACACATGGGCTGGGGTTTTGTGTCCATGATGGATGACTAATACATGCAGTGTTGGGGTAGCATTTTTGTCAAAACCCTACTCAAAGGGCTGGTTGCTGCTCCATATTGCACTTGATTCAAGATAGGAATACGTTTTTTAATATCTAATATTAAAATAGAAATCCTTCCTAAGTCAAGTGTCCAGACGCGCTGCAATTTTTTTTTAAAAACAATATCTACCAGGTGTGTTTCCCGCTGTTTTACGGAGTTATTATTGGTTGTGTGCTGTCGTGTGTGAGCTGGCATTCTTGTGACCGTATAGTGTGATGCATTATCTAATAGTTTAGATAATACGGCACCTGACCCTGGATGACGACAAGCAAGAGGCAGCCAAACCCTTTCCCTCCAAGTCGGCCCAGCGGACTTAGCAATCTCAGGGGGCTTTGCACGAGAAGGAGCGCCTCACGAGGACCTCAGCGCTCATGTGACATTACTTTATCTTATCGATGTGGGTTGGGGTATGGTATCTGACACCAGTGTGACACCTCGCGCGGATATTATGCTCACGCTGTGGCAGAGAGATCGTCTAGCGAAAGTTGCTCGACTTTTCTTCTAGCATCAAAAATTTTTACAAAAGCATTCTTTTTTTTATATTATGTAGTTGAGTCAATAATTACTGGTCTCCGAAATCATAGCGGTAATACGGAAACGGCTTGCTGTGCGCAGAACCCATCGTCCTTGCTGGATGGTGCGCACCCTCCGGCGTCAGCGGCACAAAGTAGGTATCCGGTGAAGGCACTTCGGTACGAGGCGTAGTCAGACCTTCGTCGGATGGAGTAATCGGGAAGCCTGAATCAATACTGACCTGGCGAGACTGCACAGGCGTCGACGGTTCCGAGGACTCGAGGCCGTAGTAGTTTCTCTTGCTTAAGCACCGGCCCATGCTGATAAGCGTGGACTCTGCGAGCCTTCTGCAGAAATCGGAGAAGTACAAGGGGACCTCACCTTCATGGCGAGCCAAACATTCCCGGGGAACATTAGATAAAAGCGAGACCAGCGCTTCAAAGCAATGGCACACGCATCCAGTAGGGTAAAAAGTCGGCCATCGGCGACACTCGACGACGTCCAAAACAACAGTCGAAAGCGCAACAGACGAAGCCGCGAGAATCGAGGCTTTCGTGCCTACGAGCTCAGGGCTGAAAAGAGCGCAATCGCAGAGGAACCTTGCCATGGAGTTGAGCTTTTCGTAGTCGTTGGCGTCGATGCTAGGAGCAAGAGCACACGACACTTCACTCAGGCTAACATCGACGAAGTCAGCGGCTATAGGTGCCATGATATTCCATTCAAGCGTTGTCAAAACGTGGAGTTCCATTTCACGGAACATAGACTCCGCGTACGTGTCAGCGCACAGATACGCGAGAGCTCCCGTCGTGGGCACCTTCGACTTGCTGTCGGTTGCTTTGGCGGCTAACCACAAACAAACACAGCCAAGAAGCTGGTAGTGACGTGCGAATACGACGCGCTGCGACATATATCTATCTAGAACATTCACGGCCAGCGTAAATGTTTCCGGCTCCATCCCGTAGGCGGACTGCGCCTGCGCAAGAAATTCAAGAAGTCGTGGTCGCATAGCATCGTCAACCTGCGGCTGCGAGCGGACTAGCTCTGCATTTGCTGTTTTTTGGCATTCCTCCTCCTTGAGGGAGCAAAAAATATCCTCGTCTAACTCAACAAGAGCCAAATGAGCTGCGTCGTCAACAATAGACATCAACTCGTGGATCGGAATAGTTTGTAGTGTTTCTGGCTTCCCCTTTTATTTGAGTTTTTCTTTTCCTGTGTATTTTCCCACTGGCTCACTTCTTCTCCAATCGAAAATTTTCAAAAACACCCCTTCTTCAACGGAATCGATCGCAAGAAGCCCGGAATTATGATAATAATGCTCAATACCAAATCAAAACAGGATAAAAAAGCAAAAGCGTTCGATAGACGACAACTGCCTGCGCTGAGGTCTTTTGTCAACTTAGGCTGAGAAATGAGAAGAGATGGACAAAATCCTTGCTCTAAATCACCGGATCTTATACTGTTCTGTTTGCAACAAAGTAGCAAACTTGTGATCCGAGAAAGTAGAGCTGAGCTGAAGGAGAAAAAATCTTAGACGGTCCCCTAGGTCGTATATAATCACACAGAGAGATTTGTTAATCTAAGCACCGTCCCGGTTCATGCATATTAGGCGCATCACACAGGTTAGGTTGTTCATATAGTGGTGCTATCTAGAACAAAAAGGAGGGGAAGCGACTAGCCGAGGAGATCGTGAGATGCATATAAACACTAGCTAGTCATCTCTCAACTACTATTCACAGACTGACTTGCGAAACTTCGGTGAGAATTTCAATGACAGGGGAAAAAATGTTGTACCCTTAACTGATTGACCCCCAGTTGAGTCCGCCGGAGGGACTTTCGGGAACGAAAAAAAAAAAGAGGAAGAGCGGTAATCAGTGTCTTATATATGAAGGTCTTCAATAGAAGTTTTTCTCAAGAAAAGAACCTGCTTTAAGCCGAGTATTGCAACTAAAAGTCCGAGATCTTGTGCTGCCTCGCAAAAATCTCCTTTGCACGTGATTTATTGGGCTCTACGCTGCAGAGGCTGGGAGGAGGGGAGGGGAGCGGGCGGCCAAGCCAGCTCCAGCTCACATAATACTGAGATTCTCGAACCCTTTTTCTATGCAGGAGCGAGTGACACTCGCACAGACGCTTGCTGGGTCAACCAGATGTAAGACCGTGCTTATTGCCCAAAATTTATATTAATTTAACGTCAAAAAGAACGCTTTAGTTCCAGTTATCCCGTATTAAATCTCCTCCGATCAATGACGTGAATCGTGCATACGATAAGAGATCAGATCCCGCTCAGACAAGGCTCGTTAATCTCTAGTTGAGCGGGTATTTCTTGTAATATTCAATTCATGCAGCCACAGCTGGAAGGCTGTGCAACACTTTTGTACCTCGGCTTTTTTCCCCAATTTTTTTTACACACGTTGCCGTTATCAACGATTTGGTTCGTGGTTTGCCGCGGATATACTTGCTTAAGTAATGCGGTCCTCTTTTTTTGCCCTTTCCCCGAGTATTACCAGCAGGGTTTCAGATATCGAAATATGGCAGCCGCCCATCAGAACAAAAAGCGCGCACGATCTTGAATCGATGATGGACTAAATGTGTTTTTCATACGTTTTTAAAGAATCCTTTGAAAGAAACGCTCCCAAAAATTAGTTACAAACATGCCTATGTACTATAATTAGCGACCTAAAAGTGAGAGCAAGGCGTTTCCCTTTTGCTCCGGCTTGTCCTCAGGCTTCTCCGCTTGATTCTGAGTCCCACCGAGTAACGAGAGCAAGGAAGGCTGAGCTGGTTTTGCCGCAACGTTTTCATTGGTCTGTTTCGGTGACCGCGAAGAGGACGATGACGTGGCCCCGCCCGGTCTCGTATTGTTCCATTCCATACCTAGTAAAGAGAGGAGATTGACCTTTTCATCTGGAACCTCAGAACCATTGTCCTCGAGAGCTTTCTTCGGAGCTTCCCCTCGAGGGATTTCTCTAGGCTGGGTTTTGGAGCGGTTTTCGGGTGCCTTTGGCAACACAGGAGTTACCTCGAGTGCCATCTTAGGGCCAGTGGGCTCCTCAATTGTTTTCCCAGGAGCCTCCTTGATCTCTGAAGGAGGTACCGCAGGCTTGACTGGTTCTATACCCAAAAGTTTCATCAAAGAGTTCTCACTTCGTTCGGTTTTAATGCCCCGTTCGCCTTGTTTCGACGGCTGCAGAAGGTCCATTAACTTGTTTTGCTTCTTATGATGCGGTGAGTTCAAGACTTGAAGCAGCGAGGTTTGTCTGAGCTTCGGTTTCGCCGTCGGCTTTGTGCTAGGGTGGTGTTCTGAGCGGTCATGCCAAGCGGGCCATTCATCTGGGCTGTTCAAGAGCGCCAAGAACTGTTTGGCGCGCTTAGAATCTGGCTCGCTTCCTGGCTCGCTTCCGAGCTCGCTGCCAAGCTCACTTGAGAGCTCACTCGAGAACTCGCTCGAGAACTCGCTTCCGAGCTCGCTTTCGAGCTCCATTCTGGCCTCCGGCTCCAAGCTGATTTCAGCTCCCGGTCTGGAGGCTGAGATGCCTAGCAATTGCTTGAGGTCATTGGACTTAGCCGAGGAGCCGCTCGACTTCTTGTGACGGCTAGCCTTGTTAACGAAGGCCATGATGTCCCTCATAAACGCAGGAACTAGGAAAAAACTCCGGCTACTGGCTTTCTGGCGAATAGATTTTAGAGGTATCCATCGAATCTCTTCGATCTCGGCGCGCGTGCGCGTTTCAAACTTTGTGTTTTCTGGCACTCCCGTGGCGAAAAACATGAGGAAGTTCTTCCCCTGTATTGTGTGCTCAGCGCAGTCTTTTCGGCTCCGCACGTAGGGCGAGACGTCGAAACCTGTTTCCTCGATAACTTCACGTACCGCGCATACAAAGTCGTCTTCTCCTTTGTTGATTTTCCCGCGGGGAAAGCACCATGTTTGTGACTTCCATGCTCTGACCAGCAAGATCTTGTCCATTGCCTCGTTAAGGATGATGCCTCCTCGCACGGGGATGCCCTTTTTGTACTTTGAAAACCGCATAACCGCATCCTCATAATCGGGATAGATCGCCGTCATGAGGGGCACGCATTGGTAGAGTTTGGCGACAAATCCTTTAATCCTTAGCATAGGAAGGTTTTTGTTCTGTTCTCTAACGAAATCCACGTAGAACCAGTTCGCTTCTTCGACCTGAAACATCAGGCGCACTGGCGTGGACAGATCCTCCGCGGGGCAGTTCAGCACAAACCTCGCGGCCAGATCCATCATCGCCTGCTCAATAGAGAGGTTTTCATATGAAAACGGCTGGAGTTGTAGACTACTGGACATGTTAGCCAGGCTATTTGCATAGATTGCAATCGGCTGTGACGATTATGTAACCCCAAATATTCATCGACACGTCCATCAAGCCTCTTTAATAATAGATGCTTTCGGAGACGCAGTTATCGGTTTTGCGGCTGCTGGACGAATTAAGCACGTCAAGCCTAAATGTCTCCGAATGTCAGCCGCAGGTCACGGCTATTGAGGAGCTGCTGCAAACCATAAAAGATCGCGCTGCTTACGAGCAGCTGATCGCGCCAACACCCGTTTCGACGGAGTTATCATTCGTCGACTTGTGTAAGCGACGACTTCTGATCGCACAGAAAAACTCACAGGCCAATTACCTTCGATTGAGGGAGGCGAAGACGGCAAGAACATATGAAGCACGCGACGTAGCGGAAGGGGACGAATACATAGACGAAAAGGACCCGGCAAGTCTAGCGCAGAGTTTGCGAGAGGCGAAAAGTGAGGACATCACAAGGGTCCTGCAAAGAATGCATGAAATGGCGCAAGCCGAGGTCTTGAAGGGCGAGATGAATATCTCCGAACTGGATATGGGCTCGCGGACTATGCGCGAGCTGCAGGAGAAGTACTCTGGTGTCGATATTTTATTGAATGGCTCAAAGCGTCTTGTCAAAATCTTGGATGAGGCGGATAAGTGGGACCGCCGGTGCATGCTCGCCAGTCTTGGTTTCTTGGCATTTGTGATGTGTTATATTATCTACCGCCGCATTCTCAGCGGACCGCTCAAAATCCTCGTGTGGAGCTTCCTCAAACTATTTGGTGTGGCTAAATGGGCGACGGCCGGATCGTCGAGCAAAATAGCGGTCCCAACAGTTGCGAGCCCCATCGCTACGACGCAAGTTTCAACCATTCAAGCCATCGAGACCGCGCTTGAGCCAAAGCTTGAGACAGCGGTTGAGCCAGCCGAGGCAGCCGAGCCAGCGGTTGAGGCTACGACTCCAGAAGCGGCGCACAGGGTCGTAACTCTCGATAGCGACGCGCACCTTGTGACCCCACGCGTTGGTGGGTTCGAGCATACTTACACATTTGCTGATAATATACATAGCGAGCTCTAATCTCTCCATTGCACCCATACATCGTCGGTCCGGAACCGCTGGGTACACACGCTGTTCTCGATATCTGTAGTCTGGCCGACGCGGTAGGCAAGCAGCCCGGCATGCGCAATCATGATTCCATTGTCTATGCAAAACCTCTCGTCCGTGGCGAACACGGACCCGCCGCGGTCTTTGGCCATGGCGCCCATCATATCCTGGAGCCGCACGTTCGAGCCGACACCGCCAACAATCAAAACCTGGTTCGTCGCAACGTGCGCCATAGCGCGCTCCGTGATCTCGACTAGCATGGCGAACAGCGTCTCCTGCAGCGAGAAGCACAGATCCTCAGGCGAATACTCGCTGGACTTCGCGAGCTGTTCTACTTGTGCTAAGATGCCGCTCATCGAGATGTCCATTCCCTTCACGGCGTACGGCAAAGCGGCGTATTTCTTCCCCTGCTTCGCCATCTGCTCAATGTTATAGCCCGGCGCTGGATCGTTGCTGATTTTTAGAACCCGCGCAAACCGGTCCAAACAGTTGCCGATCGCAATGTCCAACGTTTCGCCGAAAATCCGGTACCGCTGGTGCGAGTAGGCAATGACCTGCGTGTTGCCGCCGCTCACGTACAGAACGACGGGATTGTCGGCGCCAGTGATATCGCGGCCCATCTCAATGTGGCCAATGCAATGGTTCACGCCTACGAGCGGCTTCTTCCATAACACGCTCAGGACACGCGCTGCAATGACGACTGTATTCAAGGGCGCACCCATCCCGGGGCCCTGCGTGAAGGCGATGCAGTCCAGCTCGTCCGGCCGGATTCCGGTTTCTTTGAAGGCTCTGAGCATTAGCCTAACGATCCAGTTCCTGTGGTGTTTCGCCGTGTCTCTTGGTAAGAAGCCCTCACCGGGCGGCGCATTATAGGTGTCTCTAATGTTGCAAAGAACCTCGGCGTGGCCAGTACCTTTCCCGTGCTTGACAATTCCTACGCCAAGTTTGTTAGCCGATCCTTCCAGGCCCAAGGCGAGGTAGTAACCGCGCGCGGGCAAATACTTGTCCAGATCCACCATAGGCGCGCGCGCTACCCTTGAAATTTTCAGAATGAAAGTAAGTGCATGGGCCCAGAGCATAGATTCTATGTACATTATTGTTGTTATTTGGACACACGTATAAAAACAGCACTATTCTGACACAAAACGAAATGGCATGGGCTACTCAATAATACAATATTAGACACAAGAGCCCAGAGTGCTCTATCTCATTATGCGAGCGAGTTCACTCGTTAATCGGCAATAAATATCTACTCGAGCTCCGCCTTCTGTTTCTCGAGTTCCTGGATTTTCTTTTTCGCTTCTTCGACCTGGTCTTGCAATACATTGAAGGCCGTTTTGCATCGGCTCAGCTCCTCATTCTCCGTGGTATAGCTGAAGGGCAACAAAGCAGGCACATCAGACTGTTTTCTGAGCAGTGCGCCTGGACGCGTGCACAGCAACTCGAGCATTCCCTCCGTGGGCTCACTGAACATGAGCTCATCGTAGAAGACGCTCTCTACATACTGTGGAATTGGCACTCCTGTTGGTAGAAGCGGTGTTGGATGCGCGTCGAATTCGGGGCCGTACGGATGAAGTTTGAGGTGATGGTAGAGGACGATCTGCTTCTCGGCGGCCACCGATGCGAAGAAAATGCGGATCTGGATATCGAACTCACCCCAGCCCGTCTCTGTGACCTCAAAAGGTGGCTTCTCTATAGTCCTATGTGGCTGCACGTATGTGTCGTGCAGTTTGAACACGACCTTCTTGATGAAGTAGCCCAAATCGTCCTTCCCGGCCGGGTCCCGAACGAACACAGTCCATTTGTGCGTGTGGTCGGGTGGCGTGTCTACTCTTCGGTCTCGGTTCTCCAGAGGGACCGTGTAATTGCCGTACATGATCGGCCGCGTCACGACGAGGTCCTTCACTCTTGTCGAGCCCGCCATAGTGTGAAAAACCCTACGCACCAAGAAGTATATATGCTCGAGTAATTAGCAGGCATGCTTGAAATATAAGTGTGCTAGTTTACAAAAAATGCTAGTTTTTCGCAAATGCCAGAATTGCGAGCATCGCAACCGAGCATCACAAAATTTTATACGTCCACGCATCTATATCAAAGATCAGTTTGCACGCAATGCGAGACTGTCTGCTGTCTTGACATAGTACACGGCTGACTTACCCAGTCCCTTTGGTATTCTCTCCTTGCAGAGCTCGATCAACGCATCGACATTGTCCGCGACTTTTTTAGCATCCATGCGCGTGTGCCCCACTCTGACGCTGCTCATTTTACTATCTGGCTTCAGAATCAGCTGTGCGCTCTGCGCTACTACCTGGACTGTGGCCTTCAAATCTCGCTTCGATTCGGGGATCGTTAGTGGGACGGGGAGATGCCGCGACCGTTTATAGAATCCAAGGCCAAGCGTTTCTTTTAGAGGCTCAGCGACCTTGTCTTGCACAAATATCACAGAGAACGTCTTCCCGAACTGCTCAGTGGATTTTGTGGTTCTGCCGTTCTTCTTGCCGTGGGCTACTCGCCGTCTCAGCTTACCCACGCCGATGATCTCGTCAAAAAGTGTACTGGTTGCCGGATCATTGCTCAGCTCAGCGGCTATCGGGCCTCCGGGGTCTTTCACAACAAGACATGTTATTAGATCCTCCTTCTTTTTGAACCTATGAGGCAGCTTCAAAAGAATTGGGTGCGACTGTCTCTGGGTGACGGCCGGCTCTTTCATGGCAATCTGGACGAATATCGGCCCCTCGAGCTTCGGATCTGCATGGCTGGCTGCGATCAATGCATCCACTGCCGCGCGTGACGTAGCCATTTTGGCCCGCTATTAATTAGAACAAAAGGCTCGTGAATAGGCTAGAGAGTGAAGAAAACCAGGCCTGAGGGTAAAGGGTATAGGCGCATCCACCTCATGAGCGGTGCTACCTCGTCGACGCCGACGCGAAAGGACTACCTCGCGGTAGTTTTCCGGCGATGTGTGCTGGCACTTGCTGGAGCCCGTGTTCCCGAGAATACGGTCTTCGAGCGGGGAGCGCTGGAGCTGCTTGTGGACGTCAGCGAGCAGTATCTAATCAAGCTCATTTCGCACCTCCAACGGATCGCGGCCATGCAGAGGCGAAGTTCCCCGTCTATCGGCGACTTGGCGCTGATGTTGCACCTGAACGAGCTGAACGTGCTCGACTTCGAGCGCGAGGTGGAGCTGACGCCGCAGATCGAGGAAACCCACCCAGTAGCGACCCTGAACGCGCTGTACTTCGACCCCAATGAAGAGGAGCTGTCACAAGAGTCCCTGCCGTTTTTCGACAGGCCCCACCAACTCGTTGAGCCGAGTCGCGCGCGGCCCGCCTACATTCCGGGCTGGATGCCGCAATTGCCCGCAGATCATACTTATATGCATACAGAGAGCCACTCTAGTGGGATTCGCGACCTGCGCGAGGTCAGAGTCAGTCTTGTTGAAGAAGGCCGGCTTGCTGAGCGCGCTCTGCAGAGACTGCTCGGCGACAAGGGCTCGGCATCGATTATCGAGCTGAAACGGCCGTCGCCCGAAGACGTGTCGCACATGGTGTATTTCGACGAGATGGAGCCCACACCAGAGCCGCCCTCAGAGCCTGGTTTAGAGCAAAGAGACGAGTCCGTGCCGCCTATCGAGCCGACGCCGGAACTGCGCATGGACGACACGCCGGTGCCTCAATCGGAGTCGCCGCAGCCCGAACCGATGCAGCCCGAACCGATGCAGCCCGAATTGATGCAGCGCGACTTGCTGCAGCTTGACTCGCCTCAGCCCGAATCAATTCGCTCTGAATCCGTCGCACCGGGATCAGAGAGGGCGGAGAGCGAGGCAGTAGAATCAGAGCGCCGATCAGAGTCCGTCAAACCCGAGCTCGGCGACGAGCTCCCAACGGACATGATGGCTATACGCAGCGACTTTTTGGGCGGCACACCTGGCCCAGAATTCGCTGCTTCTGAGCCGGAGTCTTTTGCGAATTCTGAATTGGCAGCGTCTGTGCCGCCGTCGGAACCGCCGTCGGAACCGCCGGTAGAGCCACTCAAGGGTCTGGAACCTCGCGAGGGGACGCCCGATGGCGGCGCAATTCGCACGGAGCAAGCTCTGAAACCGCCGTCGGAACATGCCACTGAGAGTTCTGCTGAAATTGCTCCTGGGCACGCGCCTGAAAGTGCCCCCGGGCCGGAGCGAAAGCCCCTCAAACTGCAACTCCGTTTGGGCCCCGCGAAGCCGGCCGTGAAGACGGAGCCGGCAGAAGCCGAGCCGAAGAAGCTCTCGCTCAAACTGGCGATCTCGAAACCGAAGAAAAAGAAGGCAGGTCAAAGCTTCCTTGGGAAGCGGCCGCACAATGTGGACATTGTGCAGCTTGCGCGCCAAAAGTCGGGGAAGGAAGAGAGCCATGAAAGTGACGAGGCAGCACAAAATGGCTCACGAGACAAGCCAGAAGATCATTCAATGGAGGTCGTAATGGAGGACGTAAAGGATTCACAGGAAGAGCCGAAGCCAGTGAGCAGCTTTCATGCCGCGCTCGCGAGTTTCGTGCGGTAAACTTGTGAAGAAAGTTATTTATTATTATGTACGATTAGATGGCAAAAGTTATGGGTGCACATTTTGGACAGGTGCTCTGCAACTGCTCACTTCCTATAACAGATTAGGTTTTTCATGGAGCTCCATGTTAGCACGCCCATATCTGGGTGCCCCGCTCTTGATCCGGCATGTTTAGCAGCGGCATGGGTGTGTGAAGCCAGCAATTTAGACATTAAGATCATGTCCAGCGGCAACCACCACTTATCGCCGACAAAAACGCTACCTGTGTTGTTATCCACCGACGGGGAGCCCATAAGCGGGTTTCCGGAGATCGCGAGCCACGTTCTCGGTTCTGAGCCCACGCCCATCGAGATTGCATTGCTTGCGTACGTGCAGCGGCTCGCTGTAATAACCCAATGGGTGTTATTTATGGTTCCGGAAAACTACGAGGGCCTGACCCGGCCCGAGATCAGCGCGACTGTGCCGTTCCCCATGCAGTATAACGCGGCGCTTTCCTTGCAAAGAAGCGCACAGGCCTGCCAGCCTTCAAAGCCGTCGAAAAAGCCGTCGCGGCCGCCGACAGGGCCGATGAACAAGCTGCACGAGGATATGCTGAAACAGAACGAGATCAGGTGGAAGGCGAAAGACACGCCGCAGCAAACGATGAGCCGCATGTCGCAGTTCGACGAGATCGTGCGCACGGTTCTGCCTCTGCTCAGAGACGTGCCCGACAACTCGCCCGTGCGACTGCTGCTCGCCGCGAACTTTGTGCTCATGAGCATGAACCGGCTGCCCGTGAAGCCGTTCGCGACGCTCATTGACGCGCACGAGGACCTCAAGCAGATCCGCAACGCAGGGCTAGCGCGGAACTACCAGCTGTCGAAACTGACTGAAACGAGTGGCGAGCGCGCGTACACGCTGCTCAACACAATTAAAGCATATGTCTATTAATTTTTCCGCGGGACCTGCAGTCCGCGGTACACTAAGTAGTAAACGACCGTAGAATCGTCGGATATCATCGCCATAGTTATTCGCCTGCGATCAACTGTGTCGAAGACCTGTTTCCACCGGGCCACCGTCCATGTATCGGCGAGATTCGTGACAAGCACCGTTTCTCTTTCGATGGCGCTGTCCTCGGGGTGCAGCTTCCGTGGGGGCAGGCCTTCGCAGAACGTGTACCCGTTTTTCTCGAACGTCGAGACGGCCGTCCACAGCTGCTGGTGCACTAGATTCGTAGCGACTAGCGACATCTACAGGAAACGAGCGTAGGGAGTAAGCCGAGGCGCTCAGGCGTAGCGTTTAAGACGAGCAGAGATGAATGAGGCACTCAGAACGAGTTTACGAGACGAGGGAGAGGGAATGAGGCTTGGATATGGTGAGAATGCGCACAAACAAAACTACCTGAAGTGGAGACCGTAACCGCACCGTAACCGCACCGTAACCGCACCGTAACCGCACCGTAACCGCACCGAAACCGTTCGAGATCAGCGAATCTGAAATACTCGCTAACAGAATCTCGGATAAATTATTTGGGCCGAGCGGCAATCCAGCAAGTCTGTGTCCACCATATTTCCCTAGCTAATTTCTCTAACTGCACTCTAAGCTCGCCGCAACTTGCACTGCGGTCCGCGGTCCCCAATTCTTTTTCGCGGTTTCTAAGCGTCTGGCCTATGAGACATGTCAATGGCCCACCCAATACGGCGATCTGCCCAAGACCCCAACCCGTAGCACCGTTCACAGCTTCAACCAATTTTCATGCTGAGTCTCCGTTCGTTGGCCACAAAAGCGAGCGGCCGTTCTTTGACGGTCCGCCTGAGCGCACGCAAGGTGAGCACCGACTCGTTCGGTGCTACGGCCTCGCCGAGCGACCACCCGGACGCAGCCGAGGGTGACATCAAGATCACGCTCCCGGATGAGAGTTTCACGAAGTACCTGCTCGACGACAGCACGGGCCCGGACGTCGAGGTGCACGTCTCGCGGAAGCAGCTCATCGAGATGTTCCGCCAGATGGTGACGGTGCGTCGTCTCGAGATGGAGGCGGACGCTCTTTACAAGGCGAAGGAGATCCACGGCTTCTGCCACCTGTCGACCGGTCAGGAGGCCGTCGCCATTGGTATCGACGTGGCGCGCCACGAGAACGACAGCATCATCACGTCGTATCGCTGCCACGGCTTCGAGTACGTCTGCGGCGCGTCGCTCTACTCGATTCTTGCCGAGCTCATGGGACGCAAGACGGGCGTCTCGCACGGCAAGGGCGGCTCGATGCACATGTACGCGAAGGGCTTCTTCGGCGGCAACGGCATTGTCGGCGCGCAGGTGCCCCTCGGCCTCGGCCTCGCCTACAGCCACATGTACAAGGGCGAGCCGAATGTGACCTACACGCTGTACGGCGACGGCGCGGCGAACCAGGGCCAAGTGTTCGAGAGCTTCAACATGGCGAAGCTCTGGAACGTGCCCGTTGTCTTTGCTTGTGAGAACAACAAGTACGGCATGGGCACGTCGGCGGAGCGCTCGTCGGCGCTGACGAAGTACTACGAGCGTGGCCAGTTCATCCCCGGCCTGAAGGTCAACGCCATGGACGTCATTGCCGTGTACTCGGCGAGCAAGTTCGCCCGCGAGTGGTGCGTCGCCGGCAACGGCCCGATCGTGCTCGAGTACGAGACGTACCGCTACGGCGGCCACTCGATGTCCGACCCGGGCACGACGTACCGCACGCGCGAGGAGATCCAGAACATGCGCTCGCACCACGATGTGATCACCGGCATGAAGCAGCGGCTCGTCGCGTTCGGCGTGTGCACGGAGGACGAGCTCAAGGCCATTGAGAAGGAGGTGCGCGCGCACGTCGCAAAGGAGGCGAAGGAGGCGCAGAAGGCCCCGCACCCGGAGGCGACGCCGGAGAACTTGTTCGCGGGCATCTACGCCCCGGGCAGCGAGCCGGCCTACGTGCGCGGCCGCACGGCCGAGGAGATCTACCACTACCCGCGGGCTTAAATTACGCTTTGAGTAAATAATAGAGTAGATTCGATGGGATATTCTGCGCTAATGTACAAAGAATGTCAAGAACCCGAGGAGCAGAGCGACTTTGCCGATGATCGCCGGGCAAGGGTTTTGCTTTCGCATGCACCTCGCAGATCTGTACGCGGATTTCACAGCGGTTTTGCGCACAACAGAACCGGGCAGAGCCGTGGTGGACAACGTGCTGCTCCCCGCGAACAGCCAGGAGATCGAGGTCGCCGATGTGCTGACGTCGTCGTACGATACAAGCCTCGCCGAGAAGCTCGAGTCGGGCGCCTACGAAAAGGACGTTCTGCCATTCTTCCACGACCTCAAGCTCGCGTTCGGCCGCGTGATCGCGACGTTCCCGCAGAACGCGCCCGAATACGAGGAGCTCTCCCAGCTTTTCAAGTTCAGCACGGACCTGCTCATCAGAGAGGCCCATCGCGCCGGCCTGACGCGCGTTGTCAACGCTGAGGACGACGAGTACATCTACCGCTTGAGCATCGGGTTCCAGAAGATCACCACAGAGCTGCAGGACTATAACGGAGAGACATTCTGGGCCACCGCCGCGAGCGGGCCCCTGTTCATGAGCGCGACAAACAAGGCGCCCTTCGACCCGCGCGACACGGCCGTGGCTGGCAGCGTGCACACGGTGACGCTGCTGCCGCACGTCGCGCGCGCGCCGGACTCGACCTTGGGCGCCGCGGCGCCACCAAACACGCTGCTGCCCCAGCCGTACGCGACGCCGAGCGACTTGATGTCGCGGTTCGTGCATCCGAACGAGCACACGACGGTGCCGCCCTCGTGGCTCGAGAGCGCCGACCACTACGACTCGTTTGCGCCGCGAGTCGACTCGGCCGGCGCCGTCACGGGGCCGGCCGAGGCGGCGCAGGTGTGGCACATGCAGTCGCAGGAGCCCGCGGCGCCGGCGGAAAACGGCGCGGAGAACGGCGCGACGCGCGCCCTTGAGCCGATTGTGCTGAAGCTCGAGGAAGGGCTGAATCTCGACGATAAGACGCCGCTGCAGGCTACGGAACTAGAGGCGTTGCTGCGGTGGTCGCCATATAGCTTTGTTGACGACGACGAGCTCGAGGCGCGCCGCAACGGCACAGAGCTGGAGCTGGTGTCGTCGCTCCTCATAAAGCTGCAGGACTATCAGCGCGCGCGGTTCACGGAGTCGATGAGTTTGCAGGACGTCAGCGACTCCGAGCGGCACACGGCGCTCAAAATTTCCAACATACTCGGCCGGCTCGTCGCAGACGCGAGCCCCGAGGACATAAAACTCGATCTTGACCCGCGGCTGCCCGTGCTCATGCGCAACTACGCGGGCTCTTTACCGCAGATCGCCGACGCGCCGCCGCTCCAGCCGCCGCCGTCGCGAGGCGACATGGGCAACCAGCGGCTGCGTACATTGGCCAGTTTGAGGCAACGCCGCATGTAATATAGTTGTAATGGTACATATTAGGGATAGTATTTGGATGGGATAGTAGTTGGATATGGTCGCTGGATATGATAGTGGGTAGTAGCTGGACATGATAGGGGATAGTAGTTGGATATGATAGTTGGACATGATAGTTCGATATGATAGTTCGATATGATAGTTCGATATGATAGTTCGATATGATAGTTCGATATGATAGTTCGATATGATAGTTCGATATGATAGTTCGATATGATAGTTGGACATGATAGTCAGATGGTGGGATATAGGATACTAGTTGCACATATGATAGTATGCTCACCATACTCGTCAACGTTAATAAATACTATATATCGGCGTCTTTGACGCCGAGAGCCATGGAAATGAGGAGGAAACCGTTCAGCGCTGAGACGAGCGCGAAGATCGTGCCCCCGAGAATCTTGAAGGTCAGCGACGAGCTCATGTCCTTGTACAGGATGCCCGTGTCGCACTCGAGGTGCATGTACGAGGCTGTATCGCCGCCCTCCGCCTCGTCGGACTGCACGGGCACGCTCATGACGCGTTTTGAAGACGTCAGGTAGATGAGCGGCGCGCACACGAACGGCAGCAGCAGCGCGAGCACGACCTGCGAGAAATTGAGCGCCGTCGCGAGGCCCTGCCGGCCGACGGTCAGCGCCATCACGAGGCAGGGCGCGATCGCGAGCAGCCGCGTGATGATGCGCCGCAGCCACGGCCGCACCGTCCACTCGATGAACCCCTCGCTGACCATCTGGCCCGCGAGCGTGCACACGACGCCGGCGGACTGGCCGCTGAACAGCAGCGCCACGGCGAAGATCGTGCCCGCTGCGGGGCCGAGCAGGCTGCGCAGAAGGTTGTAGATGCTGTAGATGTCGGCGTCCATGGCCTCCTCTGTTTTGTACATCGTCGCGCCAGCAACGATCAGAATCGCCGCGTTCACAAACACGGCGACCGTGCACAGGCTGATGACGAGCTCCGCGATCGTGTAGCGCATGCAGTAGCGCAGCGCGCTCAGCGACGGCTGGTAGCACTTGTCCTTCATGACGACGCGGTTGTGCTGCTCGTCGTACTCCTTGAGCCGCGGCTGCACAATGCCGGACCCCAAATGCAGCGAATGAGGCATGACGGTCGCGCCGAGAATGGCGCAGCTCAAGTACACGGCCTTCCTTTCGAACAGGGTCGTGCTCGGGAAGAAGCCGTACAGAATCTGCTCGGGGTGCGCCGGGTGGATCTTCGTGAGCTCGACGCAGAAGCACACGACCACAACGCCGACGAGCGCCGACACGAAGTATTCAAAGTAGCGCACGAGCCACATCGGGCCCTTCGGGTCGTACGCGGCGAGCACGATCATGACATCGACGACAGTCAGTATAACGCCCACGCTGAGCGGGATGTGGAAAAGGATGTTCAGCGCAATAGCCGTGCCGACGACCTCGGCGAGATCCGTCGCGATGATCGCGATTTCTGTGAAAATATAGAGTACAATGCACAGCCACCGGGGGCAGTGCTTGCGGCAGTTTTCGGCCAAATTGAGACCCGTGACAGCGCCGAGCTGGGCTGCTAGTATTTGTAGAATGACGCCAAACATACTCGAGATGAGAATAATGAACAGCAGCTTGTACTCGAACGCGGCTCCGCTCGAAACGGCCGAGGAGTAATTACCCGGATCAAGGCCGGAAGACGAGAGAAGCAGACCGGGGCCTACAAACGCGCCGTATCTCTTCAGAGTTTCCCACGATTTAGCCAACCATTGACACCGAAATAGCGCAATGCCGACCATTATGAGTGGAGAAGTGTCGGAGAAATGAGGAGGTAAGTGGGCCCCCAAAAAATTAGGGTAATATAATTAAAACTGCCAAATCCGCACTTCGCTTCGGAGGGCGGCGCATGCCGTTTTTGGTATAGGTGAGCCGCACGTATATAGAAGAAAAATTCTAAAGAATTCTAACAAAGTAGTAATGGGATGTTTCAGAAATATTATTAAGCGCGTCTGTGGGGACTTCTGTTGCTGTGTAATCCGAAGTTGACACACTCATCCTGCTGCTTTGCCCATTGCTCTGTACCACCAATTTGCCGTCATGGCTGGAACCTCTTCTGATGAAAATCTGGAGTTCGCAATCTAATCTGCTAAATCTAATTATCTGGCTCAAACACAGCAGCACTCAATCGCACCTGATCTTCATCGTTTTAGACTGCGGAATCCTCAATTACTTGACTTCCAGATCTGCACTATTCACGTATGAACTGAATCTCACTGATTGGTGGGGCCGTGCATTGTATCAATTACGGTGTATACTCCTATGTACCGCCTAGCCTCTCAGTAACCTCAGTAACGTCTTAGTAACCCTCAGTGACTTCTCAGCAACTTTTCAATAACTTCTCAGCAGCCCTCAGTAGCCTCCCAAAAACCTCTCAGCAGCCATATTCGAAACCTCTCTATTTCAGTAGCCTTATTCGAAACATTTCTCGCATCTCAACACTTTCCATAACTGTTCTGTTTATAGGGTTTTAAATTCTCCAATGCCGCCGAAGCCGTGGGAAAAGAATCCGCAGAAGCCGAGGAAGGATTCGGGCCCATTAATTCCCGGAAGCAAGATCAGCACGCCTACTCAGCGGCTGATTATCACGGCAGCGTTCTGGCTCCTGCAAGGATACAAGTTCGCCGGTGACAAAACGCTGGTCCGTTTTGTGGTGTTTACCGCGCTGGACGCGGCTTTTTTGGCGTACCTACCAGTTCTCGGTATTCCAAAGCTTAATTTCAAGCGGAAAGTGACGCTGTTCCTAATCGCATGCCTCGCACTGGTTAACTATGCTGCATTTATTGATGCTAGCTGGCCCCTGCTCCTGTTGTGGATTCTGACTCGGCCGTTAATGTGGCTGATCCGCAGCAACGGCACCGAGCTCTCGACCGGCCATATTCAGGGGAAGTATGTGGTTGACATTCTGCCCGAAGCGTCGGCGTCTCTGGATGCGATTTCGCCGTTGTGCATTGAACCGGGCCGGGATGAGTCGGTCTACTTGAGACTCACTGTGGACAATGCGTGGCCCTCGTATGTATCTCTGAGTCGGGCGACGCTCGGAAACACGTCCGAATACGAGAACATCGAGTTCTCTAAGCAAAAGCTGCTGAGCCAGCCAAAGGAAAAGCATAGGCTCTATGTGCCCGTCAGCAAGCCCGGTGCGTACTATCTCAACGCGATTAGGGACGAGAAAACCGGTATGCGCGTCCGCGTTGACCGGAAACGCGTCGTCGTTCCGCCGTGCCCCTCCGTAGAGGTCCGCTCGTTGAGCGCGCCGCAAATCTGCAAGAACGCGATTCTGCAGGCAGAGATCGTCGGACACGGTGTCGCACCCCTCAAGTTGAAAATTGACGGCAAGATGTACTCAATTGGCGAGGCCCAAGAGGACGACGGCGTTCAAGAATTCAGGTACGTCGTTGAGAGAATCGGCGTCGCGAACTCCGTAAAAGTCGAAGTCGAGGCCGTGGGCGACGCGCTTGGTACGCGCTCGAAACATAGCAAGGCATTGGCCGTCTCTGCGCAGGTCCTGGCGCCTGCCGTTGCTTCGTTTACGCGCGTGACGAAGATCCCGCGCGTCGACACGGCGGCCGACGCATACATCGGTGTCTCGGGCGACAAACTCGACCTGCCTTTCAAAGCCGTTCTGCAGCTCCCCGACGGTAACCACGAAGAACTGGTTTTGCCGTCGCTCGGAGAGCATAAATTCAGTGTCTCGCAGCTCGGGGTGTACAGGCTGCTCTCCCTGGAGGGCGCTAAATGTGGAGGCTCCGCACACGGCGAAATCGAGGTGTTCGAGCCTCCACAGCTCAGTGCGGATGTCGGCTTCGAGGTTATCCAGGATAAGTGTGCAGGGCCGTCGGGCGTGAACGCGCGGCTCAAATTAACCGGCACGGCGCCGTTCAAAGTTAAGTACCGAACTTCGAAGATGAACCGGGTCCTCAGTCAAAACGAGGAAGTTTTCGCGGACTACGAGAAAACGATTGAGTTCAGGCCACGGGATGTCGGCGAGTACCTCTACGAGATTATGAGCGTCACTGATAAGTACCGCACGATCGAGCCGCAGCTCTCTACGACCCAGAAAATCACCGAGCTCCCCGGCGCTGTATTCGGCAAGATCTCGTCGACAAAGCTCTGTGGACAAACTCAGATCAACGCCGAAGTGCTGATTCGCGGCAGGGGGCCGTTCACGCTGCGGTACCGAATCGACGACGAGTCGCGCTACGAGGTTGTGACCCACGATACGACCGACCGCGCGCGGCTCGACTTGCCGATCGATCTGCCCACGCGGGGCGCGCATTTCATCAGACTGGATTCGCTCGTCGATCGCAACGGGTGTGTGACCGATCTCGGCGGCGTGCGCAGCCCGACCATCAATGTCTACCCGGATCTTGCCGAAATCGCGTTTCAAAATGCGGGCGTCATTAAGTCCGCAGAGCCCGTGGACTTGGTCATCGCGCTGCAGTCTCGTGATTTGTCGTTCCCGGCCTCTTTGGTGTACGAGCACGAGCTGAACGGGGAGAAAACACGGCAGCAGGTGCTGCTCCAAACGGCAGAAGAGTCGTTCATCCGGGCCACAAAACCAGGAGACTACCGCCTGATTTCTCTGAATGACGGCATCTGTGGCGGCCAGGTCGATAGCGATCAAGTTGTCTCTATTAGCCTCTACGAACGACCGGCGATTCAGGTCGATACGGTGACGCAGGGGTTCTGTTTCGGCAGTAAGTCTGAGAAGCTGCGCGCCCATTTGGTCGGAGAGCCGCCGTTCAAAGTCATCCACGAGGTCCTGGACCCTCAAAATGAAAGCCAGATGAAGACCCTCGAAGTAGAGTCGAATGTGGCCGAATTCGCCTTGGACTGCGGCTTTGTTGGCGAGTACAAGCATTTCTTCTGGATCTTGGACCAGCGGTACCCGGACTTGAACCGGAACAAGTTTGTTACTGCGAAGCACACCGTTTTGGCGCCGGCAGAGGTCTCATTTGCCAGGGCCAAGCAGAGCTTAGGAATCTGCGAGAACACTGGGACTGCAGCGCGCTTGCCAATGAACCTCAAGGGCACGGCGCCGTTGACTCTAGATGTCGAAGTGAATGGCGGTCCCGTTGAACAGCACGTCGTTAACGACCTCTCGCAATACGAGCTCGAACTGCAGAAGCAGCTGCGCGTTGGGTCGAATCGCGTCAAGATTGTTGGCGTTCATGACGGTAACGGGTGCTCGAGTCCTTACCGGCCGTTGCACGATGAGGCGAAAATCGAGATTTTCAGTGCGCCTGTGAAGCCGAGTATAAAAAAGACCGATTTCTGCATTGGCGAGAAGGTCTCATTCCCGGTCCACGGGCGCAGCGGCGCTCAACTGAGTGTCGTGTACGAGACTGGCGGCAAGACGCGCACCGAGAAAATAAATGACCACCACTTTGAAAAGTACGTGAACACTCCGGGCCAGTTGAAGGTTTTTAAAGTCGAGGACGACCAAGGATGCTCAGTGGATGCGGATATTGCTGTTCGTGTGCATCCATTGCCGAGCTCGACGATCACGGCGTCGCCGCATTTCAGCATCTACGAGGGAGACCAAGTCAGTCTCGGGTTTGCGTTTGAGGGAACTGCGCCGTTCTCGTTCGTGTACACGCGCACAGTCAATGGGAAGGTCAAGGAGAGAAAGACGGTGTCGAATATCATGGAAAACGTCTACACGATCATTGTTGACCAAGGCGGCGAGTACGAAATCACTGAGCTCCGGGACAAATTCTGCAAAAGTCACCGGTAAAAAAATTTATTAGTGTTGTAGCTATATTGTTGGATTGGATTTTCATTGAATCGAGTAGAAGATCAACTTACGTATAAGAAGGGTTAACTGACATGGACGTCCTCGCGGCGTTCAAAGCTGCCTACGCAGACACGCTCAAAGACCCTGCCTTGTACGATAGGATCCAACAGGTGAAGGACGCGCTCTTTAGAAGGAGCTATTTGGAGGCGTTCGGCACACCTTCGAATCTCGAAGCTTATATCGTGCGCTGGAGTCCATCCAGAGCACTCGCCTACGCAGCGATCTTTGAGAAATACAAGTCCACGAATTCGGCATTGCAGGAGAATATCGATGTTTTGTGCATTGGCGGCGGTGCTGGCGCCGAGATCGCGGCTTTGAGCAGATTCAAGGTTCACAGGATCACTGCCATCGACGTCGGCGAGTGGGCGCCGGTCACTAGCAGACTAGCCAACCAGCTGGGAGTCACGAACCTGCAGATAATCCACGGCGACGCGATGCAAATCATACCTGAATTTGATCTGAGCACGATAAAACTCGTTACGTGTCTATTCACTACAAACGAACTCGTGGCCCAATCTAAGGCGCAGTATGTGAGAATGCTCCAGGCCCTCGGGCGCTGCCCCGGCGGGGCTCTGCTGGTCGTCATTGAGAGCGCTGGCTCGTACTCAAATGTCCAGATCGGCAGCAAGACATTCCCTGTGCATTTCCTCCTCCATTACACACTGACAAAGTCAAATTTGTGGGAGCTCGTAGATTCCACGGACTCTGAGTGGTATCGCTTGCCCGAAGGCCTGGAGTACCCGTGGGAGTTGCAGAACATGAGGTACTTTCTCAGAGTCTATAGGCGAAAGAAGTAGTCTATTAAAAGTAGGAACGAATCCGAGGCTATTATTTGCGCGGCACAGGGTGCTCCAGCATTCACAAAGACAGAAATACTCGTAGTAACAACTGCGTAAGCTATGGCTGGAGCTGCTCGCAGTGACTGATCACAGTACAGTGGTGGGTTTCATGGCCGCACGCGACGACTGCTGAGTTGTGCAGGTGTTCTTTGATTTCGCGGCGCATGATGTTCAGGACGGCTAGTCCTTAAGTGCTCGATCTTCCTCCTTAGGACATTGAGTAACTAACGTCCTTCCAAAGGTTGCTAGCGTCCTAAGGTCCAAGAACCTCCACTAGACGAGTCATGATAGGCGAGTTTGGCCGCACGCGTTCTTTGATGTCGCGGCGCAGCATGATGTTCCGGACGGGTAGTCCTCTTAAGTATTGTGTCGTCATCCTTAGACTACTCTCTGCTAGCGGCCCGTCCTACTATTCACACTTCACATCCTGGCGACTAAACGGAGCACACGCACCACTAAGGGCGACGACGAGACATGAGGACGGGTGGCCCTTTCAAATGTTGTCGGTCTTCTCAGCTCGAAAGAAGCAGCTGCGCAGACTGTAGCTGTGCAAAAAAGATCTTGCTAGTCACGAAGTCGTGAGGGCGGCTTGGAGCATCTATCAAAGAGACACGCAGGTTGCGCGGCGAGAAAGGCTGCAGTGCCAGTACGAAAAAATGAAGGAAGCTTGCGACGAGCTCGAAAAAGTAGGGGTGCCGCTTTTTGCCGCGGCCAACGAGCGCACGAAGGCCCGCTTCCCGATCGAGCTCCGAGTTCCAACGGAGACGCCTCCGAAGAAAGTTCGGGAATTCGATTGGGAGCCGGTGAAGAAGTAAAAGGACTAAGACTTCAAGTATGTACATAACCTCTCACTTATGCTGGATGACGCACCACCAGTTATCTTTTTCGTAGCCACTCTCAATGACCAGGCCGCCGGCGGCCAGGACATCTTCCTCCAACTCGCCTCGCTTATAGAGATGGTAGTACCGATCGAACGTCTGCGTCGGATCTTGGTTACTGACCCACGGGACCATCACATCTTGATCCATGCCTTCATGCCATCCGCGGCGACTCGAAGCCTGCTCAAGTGCCCACACGTAGATCAATGCCGAGCCGCCGTCTCTTTTGATGTAGTCGAGCACGGCTTTAACCGCGAGTATGCGCCGCTCTCGCGAACTGAAATGATGGATAACCGCAATCGATATGGCGAAATCCACGGGCCGTAACACGACATCCAGACCGTCGCATCTCCCTGCATCGTCGAACGAATTACGTGCCTTCTGCTGCGCAATTTCTGTTAAGTGCTGCGATCTGTCAAGACCTATCATGTATACGTGTGAGTAGCCGAGATATTTGCCGTTCCCACCGCCAATGTCGGCTCCTATCGAGCCGTATTTCTGCGCTTTGATATACTGATCCACTTGTGCCCATGGTTTGTACCTCGTCGACGAAAAATGCGAGGCTATCTTTTCGTAGACTTCGTGGACATGCTCATCCTCGAGCCTCGAATCTGCCATATACAGAGAAACTGTTTCGGACTTACCTTCTGTAGACACTTTTTGGACTGGCTATTAGGGCGAAATTCGGACTTGCCTTCCAAGTTCAGATTGTAATACAGCAAGCGCGAAGTAACGCGCTCGGTAAATACACCTATAATTTAATCCCGCCGCTTGCGGGCCTCGATTCTTTTCTTATTACTGGCCGTATTCTTGCGTTTCCGCGCCATCCTGCGTGCGTCCTGCTCGGCAGCTTGTGGAGTCTGCTCGGGCTCGAGCGCGTTCATTGCCGAGGGGTGGCCGACAGCAGCGCGAAGCTCAACATAGCTCTCGGGGTCCAAGCTGTGGAAGTCGCGATGATACACGGCGCCTCCCTGCGGTCTTGGTTTTGTTGTTGGTTCACAGTGGTTCGTTCTTGGTTTTGATGTTGGTTGCTGGTTTAATTGTTGGTTGTTAGATTGATCGCTCGTCCAGAGATAAAGAATGTATCCATCCTCCATCCTTCACAGAAGGGATGCCCCTGATGCCACATATTGCTTCCACCCAACGCGAGATACCTATATAATGCTTTGGGACAGGATGTTGCTCCTTGACGTAGCCACATTGCCTCCAAACCTCGGGAGCCGCCCAAAAAGTACAAAAGCAAGAGTAATATTACCTTTTATAAAATAATATAATAATGAGGGGAATGTGTTAGAAGACAACAATTTACTCGTCATCCTCGTCATCCTCATCCTCCTCCTCTTCCTCCTCGTCCTCATCGGCCGCGAGGTTGTAGAAGCGGAGCTCGTAGGTGCCGCGCGACACAGCGACGACGCGGAGCCAGTCACGGAGCTCGTTCTTCTTGAGGAAACGCTTCGTGAGGTACTTAGCGTACTTGCCGCTGAACGGGATGTAGCTCGTGATGGTGATCTTGTTACTCGAGGTGGTGACGTTGATCTTGTCCTCCAGAGCACCCGTGCGGCCCTCGACCTTAATGTGCTCCTTGAGGTACTTAGCGAAGTCAGCGACCTTGATGATCTCGGTCTCGGCGTTAGCCGGCGTGGCGTCGATCACGATCTTCTTAGTCTGCTTGCCACTCTTCGTAGTGTTCTGCAAAAATGTTAGTAACTGCCTACTGCGCGTTTCGAAAAATGGAAACCGAGATTTCCACGATTTGATGTAACCCACGACAAGAAGCTATACATCCATACCAGTACTTCCAATTAAGGAGACCAGTATGTTAACGATGTACAGCTTAGCGTGAACAACAGCAAAGCGTTCTAACATACCTTCTGGGGAGCCATTAGTACTAGTTGTCTTACCTTTTGTGGTGATGAAAAAAAGAAATTTCACTCCCGTATATACATCCTTACATAAGCGGCACCTCAGCCAAGCCCTAAGTTTCACTCTGGTCGGAGTTGGATATGTAAGTCGCAGCATCATCTATTACTAAGCGTACTTCAGAGTCATCGACACTTCTGTGGAAGCCTGTAACATTACGCCGATATGCTTCAGCCTCCCTTGGACCAATTTCAGGCCCAGGTCCGCCAGAGTCAAGAACAGGGCACTGGTGAAAATGTATTCGTTGTTTTTAAAACAATTTTAGCCGACGATTTGACCCCACACAATGCATATTTGAAAGTGGCTCGGCCCGGCGCACCGGATGCAAAGCCGTCATTTCTGCTCGAGTCTGCCATTGGCGGGGAGCGTCTTGATCGCTTCTCTTTCCTTGGTACGGACCCGCGGAAGATCATCACGACGGGTAAAGGCACCGAGGCCGGCGAAGTCGATCCGCTCGTTCTCCTCGAAAACGAGCTCAACCCGTACAAAGTATGTCAGAACAATGCGGTGCCGAAATTCTCGGGCGGGGCCGTGGGCTACGTGGCCTTCGATTGCATCAAATACTTCGAGCCGAAAACAAGAAGGCCGCTGAAGGATACGCTGCACATCCCGGAATCGATTTTGATGATGTGCGACACGGTCGTCGCCTTTGACAATGTGTTCCAGAAAATCCAAGTAATCCACAATGTCCATGTCGACGCGGACACAGACCTCCGTGCCGCTTATGACCACGCTGAGGCCGTAATTGATGGGGTCGTTGCGCGGCTCCACGGCCCGCAATTCTACGTTGAACAGGGACCCGTAACGCCTAACGACGAATTCGTGTCAAATGTTGGCCAAGAAGGCTATGAAGGTTTTGTTAAGAAAATTAAAGAGCACATCAAGCTTGGCGACGTTTTCCAGTGTGTCCCCTCGCAACGAGTTGTCCATCCCACGGATTTGCATCCTTTCAACATCTATCGTCAGCTGAGGACAGTGAACCCGAGTCCGTACATGTTCTACATCGATTTTGGTGGTTTCAATCTCATCGGCGCGAGCCCGGAAGTCCTCGTCAAGATCGAGAACGGCCGCGTTATCACGCATCCCATTGCCGGAACGGTGCGGCGCGGCAAGACTACTGAGGAGGACGACAAGCTCGCTAACGAGCTTCTGAACTCCTCGAAAGACCGCGCCGAGCATGTCATGCTCGTGGATTTGGCCAGAAATGACATCAATCGAATTTGCGAGCCTCTTTCCAGCCAGATCGACCATCTAATGAAGATCGAGAGGTTCTCGCATGTGACCCACCTCGTGTCTCAGGTGTCTGGCGTTTTGAGGCCGGATAAAACAAGGTTTGATGCGCTTAGATCGATCTTCCCGGCGGGCACCGTGAGCGGCGCTCCTAAGGTCCGCGCCATGCAGCTCATTGGCGAGCTGGAACAGGAAGTCCGTGGCGCGTATGCGGGCGCAGTTGGAAACTGGGGATATGACGAGAATGCGATGAGTACTTGCATTGCCCTGCGCACAATGATGTACAAGGACGGCAAAGTGTACTTGCAAGCCGGAGGAGGGATTGTGTACGATTCAGACCCGACAGATGAGTACTACGAAACCGTGAACAAAATGAACGCGAATGTCCGAACGCTAAAAGATGCAGAGGTGTACTACTCCTCGCTCAATCAGGATTAAAAATTCTAAAGATACGTGCAGGTTAATTAGAATAGGTCAGAAGCTCTCTATACACGAGCCATCAGTTTACCTTTCGTATGAATAAAGCGCGCGAGAATATGGCATGCAAGCAGAGCGATCCAGCCTAAGGCGCCGAACATCTGCAGCCAGAACCATCCATACTTCCGCTCGATTATGCCAGCAATAGGCGGACCCAGCACAATTCCAAAGCTGAAGAAGGTGAATGCGAAGGAGAGACGAATTCCCAGTCTATTGAAGTTTGTGGTCAATGCAGAGACGACGGTGCCGGGGAAACTGATTAGTGGGCCGGACAAGAACCCATATACCACGGCGACGGCGATTATCCCGCCCTCGTTCTTAGCACGGATCCAGCAGAAGTACACCACCAATGCTGCGATCTCGAAAGGAATGAGGACATTGAACGGTCCATAGAAGTTTGCCATGAAGGACGGAATGATGCGGCCAAATACGGACCCTGCATTGATGACAGCACTCATGTAGAGAAATGCGTTGTAGTTCGGGTTCACCGAGGTTGCAAACGACTCGTAGTAGACATAGAAAACGTACATCGCCATGAATCCACAGAGGTTTCCTATAATGTAGAGCATGAACACGGGCTCGCGGAAACACTCGTAGGCAATAAACGCCTTCCGCTCTGTAGGAGGGAGCCGCCTCTTGATGCAGAGGAACATCACCAAGGTCGTGAACAACTCAACGAATGCAATGATTCGGGTGGACCAACCGAATCCCACCGTGGCCAGCAGTTTCCTGGCCATGCAGGAATAGACGGTACCGCCGACGGACGAGCCTGCGGCACCAAGACCAATTGCAAGCGGTCTCTTCTTCGTGAAGTACGGCGCGATGGCTGAGATGCTAATCAGGAACAGCATGGCCGAAACGACCCCAGTGAAAAGCCCCTGCGTGAGGATAACCTCAGCATACGTCCGTGACCAACTCAGAAGCATGAGCGCCGCGAACTGCAGGAGACTGCCCAACAACGCGATATACTTCATGTAGCCAAGGTCAACAAAGCCACCGAAAAAGTTTGTACCGAATAGCAGGAGCGAGCCGGAAAGCGCCACAATCCAGCTGACTTGGAAAGGCGTTTTTTCACTGAGCAAATGCTCTTGATAGTACTCTTGGTACACACCGAACGCGTTTACAATTCCCCAGCTGTTAAAATTGGCAAAGAAGGCCGCAAGCACTTGCAGCCATGCCCAAAGACCGCCATCAGGGGGAGGTGGCAGGGATCGCAACGCGGCACTTGAATCGGGCTCAGGCGTTTCACCGGCGATAAGAGCCTCAATTTTATCCAGTTCTGTCTCAGGGTTATGCAACTCTTCGGTGTTGCCTGTGTTCTTCTCCATTGTTTTAAACAACTACAGCAACTACACTTCAAAACTGGGGTTCAAATGTTTAATATCTTACAGGTAACCTAACGGCCGAACTGCGGGCATTAGTCATATAGTCTATTGTCGGCGGGGCCGACCCGCAAGTCTGCAACAAGGAGTTAGCCGCAGCGGTAATTCCCGGGGCCTCGCAACATCAACGTCCGGCAATGGAGTCGAGTCATTCGAGATCATCTCCCAATGCGGATTCGAGATAAGAGTTCATACTTACTAATAGACTCTGCATCGCAATGAGTAAGGGGTTCGTAGTGAAATTTGCTCAGAGATCAGCAGGAAGCGCAATTTCGGTCCGATATGTGGGCAAGACCGGACTTAGAACGAATTCAGTGTTCCAGATGCACCATCTTCTATTTTATTGGGCAGAGAGAGAGAGAGTTTATGCAAAGTTACCATTTTTTTTCAATCTCCGTGCTGAGGTCATTCCTCAGCTGCCAATGCATGGCGACGTCATGGCATGTTCTTTCTCTAGAAGTATTAAATGTCTATAATAAGTATCCTAACCCTGTGCAAACTCCCCTACGATAGCCCGCGGCGTCTGATTTTGGTGGTACCTTGAAAAACTCGTGTTTGAACGCCAGCCGGACGTGACGCAAAGGCTGCCAAGTGGACCATCTGCCGTGTGCGGTGTTACGCATTGATGAAGCGTCCAAATCTGAGGATACGCGTGCAGCTGACCGTGTCAGTATGCCTTTTCACGCTGATTTGCCTCGTTTCGTTGGCTATAGCGATCTGCGTGCTATCACGAAGCACATTGCTCACTCTTGAAATTGGCAATGTCGATCTCCATTCGCGAATGCTACGCGAAGAGTGCCGCCAAGAATTCGACGATATGTACGAGTCCTTCTTGCGTCTGTCGTACTCGAGTCCAGTAAGAGACATCTACGCCGACTACAACAGTTCCACGGTCCTGAAGCAGTCGGCGAATCTTCTGCATGACTCGTTTGGAGCGGACCGCATTCTATTGATGAAGCTCTACCTCGCGAACGGAACAGAAGTTTTAGAAATCGATAGCAAGGCCTTCGGCAACCGCTCAGGCCTGCCACAGAGCCTGTTTCCGCTGAACTATGCTCCAGCTTCGGATCTGAGTAGGAATCTGCGGAATATCCAGCAAACAAGAGGCGAGTTCATAGGGCCCGTGAAGGCTGCAGAACCCATCGGCGGTTCCGACTACATGATCTCGCTGACGCTGCCAATAAGAAATGACACGTCTCCAAAGGGCGTGCTTTCTTCTAATCAGACTCTGGGCTTTGCAGCCTTCCTAATAAATGCCCAGAGGATAGAGCGAATCCTGTCTACTAAAAGCCTCAGCTCATCGGCCATTGATGTCGGAGCGGCTTCTCTGTGTGCGGCCAGAGACAATTTTACGATGCTCGATCAACTCATCCCGTTTAATAATAACCGCTCAGAGGCTACCACGAATACAACGAGCGAGCGAGTGGTGCAGTCCTTAAACAAGATGAAGACCACAGATATATCCGCGTCGTATGCTGGACTACGCAAAAGAAGCACGGCAAGTGACGAGATCCACTACCTGCCGAGCGACGAAGTATACGTGCCACAGAAAATGGTTGTGCAGCTCGCACAGAACCAAACACCGACCGCAGAGTATAATAAGGGCCCCGACAAGTCGATGATATCGATTTCGCCTCTAACGATCTTGAATTCGACTTACTACGTTGTTGTGTTGCAGTCGCACCGTAGAACTTTTCTGTTGCCGCACCGGCTGCGGAACATCGTGATTCTGACAAGCTGCATTATTGGTGCCGTGATGATCATATTCACGTTCCTGTTTGTCAGTTTTGGCGCCCGCCAGATCCTGCGGCTGAAGATGGCTGCCACATACGAGCAGCCCGCTCCTTCGAAATGGAAGTTCTTGCCGCTGCCGTGGTGGCTGCGACCAAGCAATCGCAAGGTCAGCCCCAACACGTCGGACCGCGCCGAGATGCAAGTGCCCGAAAACGTGCCTCTCCGAAAGCACGTTCGCGACGAGCTCGACGACATCACGGAGAGGTTCAATGCGATGAGCAGCGAACTGCGTAAGCAGTGCCGGCGCTTGGAGGACCGCGTCGCTGCGCGTAAAGCGGAGATCGAGCAGGCTCGCGAGGCCGCCGACCTTGCAAACGCGGCGAAGTCGCACTTCTTGGCGCGCGTCACCCACGAGCTGCGTAATCCACTGAACGGGATCATCGGCACGGCCACTCTGTGTTTGGAGGAGGATAATGTGGACAACATCCACAATTCCTTGAAGACGATCTTCAAGTGCGGCGAGTTGCTGCTGAATTTGATGGTTGATCTGCTGAGTTTCAGCAAAACCGAAGTCGAGAATCTCCATTTAGAGTCCCGCGATTTCACGCTCGCGGAAATCACGGCGCAGCTGCAAGTGATTTTCACAGAACAGTGCTCGGCGCGACAGATCGGGTTGGTGGTCCAACGCAACGAGCAGTTCAACAACTACGTCTTCAGCGGCGACACAAACCGGATTCTTCAGGTCATTTTCAACCTCATGTCGAACGGGATCAAGTTCACTCCCGAGGGCGGCCGTGTGCAGCTGAATGCCGACGTCAGCAGCACCGACGAATACATGACGGTTTGGGAGGATGTTGACGAGAGCGACGAAGTCGAAATTGATGTTGATGATCTGAAAAAGGCCACGAGCTCTACAGATGACGACCAGACTCGTGCCGAGTCCGAAACGACGTGCTCTCCAAACGATACCCTCGAGAGCAGGATCATCATTTCCGGGGAGCGACAGAAGCGGAGAGTGCGGCGGGCCTGCCGCACTCTGCGTTTTGAGGTGTGTGACAACGGTCCTGGTATCGCGCCTGAGTTACAGGCCCGCGTTTTTGAAGAGTTTGTTCAGGGCGATATCAGTCCTCATGTCAAAAGGTCCGGCGTTGGGCTGGGCCTTTGCATCTGCCGGCAGCTTGCCGAGCGTATGAACGGCTCAGTCACTCTGCACTCGCAAGTCGGGTGCGGCTCGACGTTCACTTTCCAGGTGCCTTTGCCTTACCGCGTCATCGACCCCGAGACGTCCAAGGCCACAGGGGCAGACGTTCTCGAGCTCACTTCATACGCGTCGATGCTGCGCATTGCGGAGTCGAAGCCGAGCGACGACGATGATTCGAAAGGGTCTGCGAAGTCGAAGTCTGAGGAGCCGTCTACCGAGGCCGAGCCGAAACCCGAGAAAGATGCGATCAAGAACTCGCGCAACCTGTTCCCGAGTGCACACCGCACGCGCGAACTGCTACTTAGACGCCGCACGTCGGATGTTATTTTGAAATCGGCCGACCTCGAAAGCCCGACTACGCCTTCGAAACGGTTTATTCTGAGTCGGAGCAGCGCAAGTGAAGCGAGCTCGGAGAAGTCGGACAGAGTGTCGCCTTGGGAAAAGAGCAGTTCCGAAAAGTCGCCGCAGGTGCCGCAGCAATCATCGCACGAAAATTCCCCCGTGGTGCAGCCGTACTCGCCGACACTGAAACCCGGAATCTCTGATATCCATACGCACACTGCGACGGCGCCGCCGCTTCTGCGGAAGTCTTCGTACCTCGGCAAGCCGAGCCCCGATCTCCGAGTGCTTGTTGTTGACGACAACTCGGTGAACCAGGAGGTCATGATGCGGATGCTGAAGTTGGAAGGTTTGAAGAACATCAAGGTCGCGAACGACGGCAAGCAAGCTCTGGATAGAGTCAAAGAGGCGAGCGACGAAGGCGCCGCCTTCGACGTGATTTTCATGGACGTGCAGATGCCGAACATGGACGGCAGGGAAGCCACACGCATAATCCGCACGGAGATGAAAATGACCGTGCCAATTGTTGCCGTGTCCGCGTTCGCAAATGAGACAAACGCACACGACTGCATCCAAGCGGGAATGAATCTCTTCCTTTCGAAGCCGCTGCGCCGGCCGCATTTGCGCGAGATCCTGCTGAGCGTGAGCAACGCGGCGTCGTCGGATGACAGCACGCCGGAAGAAGGGCTCTGAAGTTGCTTTTAATGAATTTTGATGACATGCTATGATTTTTTCTATTTATTAACTGATATACACTCATTTGTAACCGGTCTCGTCCAACGTGCCACGAAGGAGGGTCGCCGCTCTCACAAGGACGCGAACAAAGAGGGTAAGGAATACTCGACGAACAGTGATTTTCAGTATGAACGGACAAACGCCAACGATTGTTGTCCTACGGGAAGGCACTGACGACAGCCAAGGCAAAGGCCAGACTATCAGCAACATCAACGCGTGCTTAGCTGTCCAGGATATCCTGCGGCCGACGCTTGGTCCGCTGGGCTCGGACGTTTTGGTCGTTGACGAAAAGGGCGAGGCCACGATCTCGAACGATGGCGCGACCATTTTGAAACTGCTCGACGTCGTCCACCCTGCCGCCAAGCTCATTGTCGATATCTCCAAAGCGCAGGACGCTGAGGTGGGCGACGGCACCTCGTCAACGACGATTCTGGCCGGCGAGCTGTTGAAAGAGGCGAAGATGTTTGTTGAAGAGAACGTCCCAGTTAGAAGCATCATCAAAGGCTACCGCCGCGCTCTCGCGGCGGCTCTCGAGTACTTGAACGCGTTCAGCACGGAAGTGGATCCGCTGGCCAACGGTGGCGAGGTTCTGCAGCGCATCGCGCGCACGGCCATGAGCTCGAAGATCGTGGCGCAGAACGGCGACTTCTTCAGCCAGATGGTCGTGAAGGCCGTGCTCTCGTTGGACCGGGACGCGAACCAGTCCGTGGACGAGTCGTTGATCGGGGTCAAGAAAGTGGTTGGCGGCGGAATTGAGGACTCCCTATTTGTGGACGGCACGGCGTTCAAAAAGACCTTCAGCTATGCTGGGTTTGAGCAGCAGCCCAAGAAGTTCGACAACCCGTTGGTCGCCTGTCTTGACGTCGAGCTCGAGCTCAAGGCGGAGAAGGACAACGCCGAGGTCCGCGTCACGAAAGTGAGCGACTACCAGTCCGTCGTCGACGCCGAGTGGAAGATTATTTTGGGCAAGCTCGACGAAATTGTGAAGAGCGGCGCGCAAATCGTGCTGTCGAAGTTGCCTATCGGCGATCTCGCGACGCAGTACTTCGCGGACCGCGACATCTTCTGCGCCGGCCGCGTCGCCGCCGACGACATGGAGCGCGTGCTCGCGGCCACGGGCGCGCGCCTGCAGCGAACGACGAGCAGCCTTGCGCGCGAGGACCTCGGCACGTGCAAGCGATTCGAGGAGCGACAGATCGGCAACGAGCGGTTCAATCTGTTTCTGGGCTCGAGCAAGACGAAGACGTGCACGCTGATTCTAAGGGGCGGCTCTGAGCAGTTCATATCCGAGGTCGAGCGGTCGCTGCACGACGCGATCATGGTCGTGAAGCGCGGGCTCGCGGCGCGCCGCGTCGTTGCGGGGGGCGGCGCCGCCGAGATGGCGGTTTCGAAGCAGCTGCGCGACATCTCGCGGCGCATCCCCGGGCGCGAGCAGCTGATTGTCGGCGCGTTCGCGCGGGCGCTCGAAGTGATCCCGCGCCAGCTGTGCGAGAACGCCGGGTTTGACTCTGTGGACATGCTGAATTTGCTTCGCATGAAGCACTTTGGGGGCGACACCAACGCCGGCGTGAACTTCGCGACGGGCAACGTCGGCGACAACTTCGCCGCGTTTGTTTGGGAGCCCGAGCTCGTGAAGATCAACGCCTTGCAGTCGGCGACCGAGGCCGCTTGTTTGATTCTCAGTATAGACGAGACAATCACAAATAAGCAGAACCAACCGCCTCCTATGTAAATACTATCTAATTTTACGCTGGGCTCTAATTCTATTACCCGCTCGGAGATCGCGCTTATCGATCGCAATTGCAGCACGTTTCCTTCGTACATTCTGGTGCCTAGCAAATGAGCGCGCTGCCAGATCTTGCCCTAACCTCTCGCTGTGGGCCCTAGCTCGAGAGAAAAATACCCTTGATCTCACGCCATCCCGCATCTCTCATAAATATGCACGTTTCCGGTGCCGCGCGAAGAAGCTTCACAACGTCAGTGTTCTATGCTACAGGACTAATAAGTATACTGACGGTCGCAGCCCCAGCCGTCTTCCCATGTCCCGTCAATCACGGCGTGGGCGCCGACGCGCCCGAAAAGCCTGAGGAAGAGTCGCAGTGATCTCGGTGATCAGGCCTTTTCAAAGGCATTTGTATTTATTAAAACAGGAAAGACCGCAAGCGGCTAGTGGCTGCTGAGCGGCTGCTGAGCGGCTGCAGGCGGGGAATCTTCACTTGAAACCATATACAACCTCTGTGTCGGATACCAGGAGCTACCAACGGAGCTTCTGAGTTATGTAGAGATAGGAGCAAGTAAGTTAGTTAACTAGTATCACAACTGGTTTACGAACCTTCACCGCCTATATTAACACATAGTGCTCATGACAGCAGCAGGAGTGACATCAAAGGATCACACTACGATGCTCAGGACATCCTAGGGGGCATTCTACACTCCGACACTCTGTATATATAATGACCTTTTCTGTGAATGTTGAACCACATAACCTCTGTACAACCTCTGTATGTAGACGTCTATACTCTATGAATGCTGAAACCATACAACATCTGAATCTATGCCTTTTCTATGGTAGACCCATACAACGTCTGTGTATAATGACCTTTGTATTCCATGGATGTTAAAACCATGTACAACCTATGTGTATAATGACTTGTCTATTCTATGACTATCACATGCAATAAGAGTGCCGAGCCAACACGCTCAGATGGCCCACACCTCGACACTCCCTGTCTCGCGGCCCGTGACAAGGTACCCGTTCATGTACTTCATTGTCGTGATGCTCGCGTAGTCTGTGGCGCAGGCCCGAATCTCGTCGCTCGCGCGCGAGTACACGCGCACCGCCTGCTCGCCCTTCACCGAGGCGACGATCTTCGTCGTGTCGAAGCTCAGCGCCGTCACGCTGCTCGCATACGACTGCGTGTGCGCGACCTGCCCGCTGCGCAGGTCCCACAACCTAACGCTGCCGTCCATAGATCCGCTGACCATTTCGAGCCCGCTGAAATGCAAGGCCGTGATGCCGCCGCCGTGCCCGCCGCGCAGCTCGCGCTGCGGGCGGTGCGTCGAGCTGCGCAGGTCGAAGAGCCGCACAATGCCGTCCTCCGTGCCGGCAGCGAGCGCGTTCTGCGTGTGCTGAACGGCCCGGCACGCGCCGTACTCGTACATGTCGATGGTCGCCGTGTTCTTCCCGATGCGCGCGTCCCACTCGCGCACCGTCTCGTCGCACGACGACGACACCACGCTCTCACCATCGTAGTCGACGGCAATGACCTCGCCGATGTGGCCTCTCAGAAAAGTCGGCGCTATGCTTTGTTGCGGGTACCACAGATTGACCGAGTTCCCGACGCCCGCAACCACAACCGGGTCGGCGCCTCTGATAACGAGGCAGTTCACGCGGTCCTGCACGCCCAGCGACACGGTGTCGGTGTCCTGGCTAAGCTCATGGATCTCAACGCTGTCGCCTCTAGTCAGAGCCAGCTGGCCAAAGGGCGAGTTGAAGTCCACCATGATTACTGGGTCGGCGGAGTGCGCCGGTGGCCCGATTTTTTTGATCTGTTCCCCCGAAGGGTAGTAGTGCTGCAGCACTGGCTCGTCCGAGCTCTGCTCGCGCTCGGCGACGGCCATGCGGTCGAACACGAGCTTGCGCATGCTGCGCAGCTCAGCGATCTTCTCGTCGATCTCCATGAGTTCAGATGCAGCCATTTCCTTGCGGATGACGAGGGCCTGGCTCGCTGACTCGGGAGTCGTCGATACGTGCGTGCTCGGTGCGGTAGCCTCGAACGTCTGGAACAACGAATGCGTCGTTCGCGGCTTCGGGATGTTTTCCAGCAGCTCGTCGGGGATGTGCGGGGCTCGCACGCCTCCGATCCGCTGGACAAGCGTGTCCTGCAGCGCCTGGCGCGGCGATACGTCCTTGATTTTCGACGCGAGCGCGCGCCGCCGGTAGCTGACGACGTCCGTCATCGCGCGGTGGTAGGCGCTGGGCGCAGCCATTGTGTGCTGGCTGGCTCCGCCAGAAATTACTGTTGATGCTGTGAGTGCGAGATTCCTCGTTAGCCGCGTGATGTTCTCATTTGTCGCACTCACGACGTCGGAAAACGAGTTCTCGTCACTCATTGCTGACTAGGGTCTTCTTCTCCACAAATCGCAAGCACGTCGGCTTCGCCCAGTGTAAATGCAGCTCTATAAATAAATTATCTATTAAAGGGGAATGACGGCACTCGCGGCGTAGGAAACCCATTAACGCACTCGACTGCCGTGCGCTTCATCGTGCCTTTAAGCTTGCCGCGGTCGCCGTCGCTTTCGCTTTCACTGTCGCTTTCGCTCTCGCTCCCACTGTCGCTATCACTGCTACTGTCAACGCTGTCGCTGCCACTGTCCGACCCGCTCTCGCTCGCACTCCTTGGACGCTTCTTTGCATTCTCCTTCTCCGCCGACTTCCCATTAGCAGGCTTCTCGCGCCCGTTCTCGACATCGCCAACAAAGTCTTCAGCATTCTCGACATCGCCAATAGGATGCGCAGGGCACGCGGCCGTCGAAAGCAGCATTCCTCGGATCATGGGCTCCATTTCCTCGCGCTTGATCGCAGCAAGCTCGGGGAAGCTCAGCTTATCGCACAGCGTCTTCATCAGAAGCATCCGCGTTTGCCCGATCTTCGGGTCGTCGCCAGGAAGCTGTTTGCGCAGCAGCGCGCGCATAACTGAAACATTCTCAATCGCCTCTGAGAACTGGAATTCCGACGCATGGCGCGCGAGCTCGTTCAGCACGCGCTTCGCCAGCCGCGGCGCGCTCGAACCCGTCGATACCATGACCTTCAGGGGCCCCTGCTGGAAGTTCGCGCCGAAATAGAAGTCGCAAAGCGGAATGACGTCGGCAACGTTCACCGGGATGTGCCTTTGCCGGCAGGCATGCGCGATCTGCTTAGACACCTCGTGCTCGTCAATTGCGGTCAGAACAAAAGACCAATGCTCCATGTCCAAGTCGGACTCCTCGTAGTCCCGGTTGATCCACTTCAGGTCGCCAGCATCGGCCAGTTCCTGGTTATACGGCGTCAACTTCGGCGCAACAACCACGACTTTCGCGCCCTCCGGCACCAGTTTCCTGACCCGCGTCTCTGCCACTTCGCCGCCGCCGACTAGCAGAACGTGCTTGTCCCGAAGCACCCACGCAATGGGTAGACTCATCCGGCCGTCAATGGTTGAGGGTGTCTCGTATTTCCGCAAGGGCTAGGTAGGCTGGCCTGCTCGGTTACGATCTACCACCGAAGGTCCCTCGAAATTCACGCACACCCGACTGGCTGCGAAACTCTCGGCAATTTTCAATGGGAAGGATTCTCGCTGTTTCGAATAGGCTGCCGGTGACGGTGAGCCATCGGACCCCGGGGGCAGAAGAGCACAAATTAAGCGATAATGACTCGCTGTCGGCGTCTTACTCGTATCGCATGAGCTCGGGGGGGCTTGTCTCGGCGCTGAGCGCATTGGGAGGGCTGCAATGGCTCGGCTGGAGTGGTATTCACATCCCTGATGCCGACAAACCCGAGGTTCGCGACCACTTAGAGTCGCGGTACAACTGCACGCCCGTTTTCCTGAGCGAGGAGATCGCAGACATGTACTACAATGGGTTCAGCAACTCGATTCTGTGGCCCCTGTTCCATTACCATCCAGGAGATATGAACTTCGACGACGAGTGGTGGGAGGCCTACACTCTCGCGAACCGCGCGTTTGCGCGCATGCTGGCCGAGATCTGGCAGCCCGGGGACCTGATCTGGGTGCACGACTACCACCTGATGGTGCTGCCGGCCATGATCCGCGAGGAGATCGCGGAGAGGCACGGGGAGGTCGACGTCGAGATCGCTTTTTTCCTCCACACGCCGTTCCCGACCTCGGAAATCTACCGCGTGCTTCCCGTTAGAAGAGACATTTTGATGGGCGTGCTGCAGAGCGACCTCATTGGGTTCCATACTTACGACTACGTGCGCCATTTCCTGAGCTCGGTCGCCTCGATCCTGAAGCTCGAAACAACGCCGCTCGGCGTCCAGTTCGACCGGTTCGTGAACGTCGGCGTGTTCCCCATCGGCACCGATCCAGAGCGGTTCATCAATGGGCTGAAGCAGCCGCACGTCGTCGAGCGCATCCGGCATTTGCGGCGCAAGTTCGAAGGGATTAAAGTGTTTTTGGGCGTCGACCGACTCGACTACATCAAGGGCCTGCCTCACAAACTCACGGCATTCGACATCTTCCTCACAGAGCACCCGGAATGGATCGGCAAGTGCATTCTCATCCAAGTAGCCGTGCCCAGCCGACAGGACGTCGAGGAGTATCAGAACCTGCGCGCCTGTGTCAACGAGTTGGTCGGCCGCGTGAACGGCAAGTTCGGGTCCGCTGAGTTCACGCCCGTGCATTTCATGCACCGGAGCGTCGATTTCAACGAGCTCATTGCCCTGTACGCCGTCAGCGATGCCTGTGTAGTGTCGAGCACGCGCGACGGCATGAACCTCGTCGCTTACGAGTACATCGCCTGCCAGGAACAGCAGCAGGGCCAGCTCATTCTGTCTGAGTTCACAGGTGCCGCGCAGTCGCTGAACGGCGCGCTCATTGTGAACCCGTGGAATATGGAGGAAATGTCGAACTCGTTCAACAAGGCCCTTACTATGGACGAAGAAAAGAAGGCCGAGAACACGTCGCTGCTGTTCAAATACGTGATGAAGTTTACGACAAAGTATTGGGGCTCGAATATCGTCGCGGAGATGAAGCGAATTGCGAGCCAGCGGCTCGAAAAGTCGAAGCACGGGGACAGCGGCACGGGCGCAGGCGCGCACGCGGGCCCGAAGGGTCTCGAGGACACTGCAGCAGTGAACGAGGCTACAAAGCATGCTCTACAGGATTTCAAAGATAATTAATCTATAAAAATAGCTGGAGAATTATCAACTGCACTTGCGTTCGTAAGTAGTGGTACCACGCCGTAAATAGACTCGTCTTCCGCTCTTCGCTGAACACAGTGGCTGCGCAGTACTTCGCCATGATAGCGAACTCGTAGGTGATTCCTAGAGGCGAGCCCAGCTTCTCGTCGAGGTACCTCACGAGATCGTTTGTTTTCAAAATAAGTAGCACGACGCGCGGCATTTTGTGCAGCATCTGCATGATCTGGGCCGTCAACGCCGAGTCGGACTGAACTGCGCTCTGCATATGCTGGATTTCCTCTCTGCTACGGGGTTTTGTGAACACAGACCCGTCCACACTACTGTCGAAGTCTCGCCCTGTGATGGCGGCGGCAAACACTTTAAAGTCGTCGTCGTTGATGTGCGCGAACTCCTTGGCGTACTCCCGCATGCCGTCGACGTCTCGGTTCATGATCGAGAGCCAGAACCGCGAGTACGCGAGCCGCGTCTCCGTGTCGACGTACCTATAAAGACCATGGTCGTACAAGATCACCTCGAATCCCTTTCTGTTCGTTGAGCAAGGCCGGATGGCGATGTTCCCGGCGTGGGGGTCGCAATGAAGCCCAACATTGGGCGTGAACACCATGTTGTCGAAGATGTGGTTAAAGCAAAGAGACACCTCTTTCAAATCGATCCCGGCGTCCACCAGCTCTTCGCGGTGGTCCGGGCGGATTCCTCTCAGGTACTCCATGAAAAGCAGTCGCTTCTGCGCCCAGTAAACGCGCGGTACGCGGAGCGCTGTTTTATCGTAGAATCTCGCGAAATACTTCGCCGTGAGCTCGGCATTCCGCGCCTCTTCAGTGAAATCGAGCTCGACGCTCAGAGATGTGCGCATCTCGTCGCTCAGCCACATCAACGGATACTGCGGGAAGAAATAGTCCACGAGCTTGAAGACCGTGGCGGTGAGCCGCACATCCAAGGGCACGAACTTCTGCAGCTCGGGATGCTGTACTTTAACCGCTACTCTCTGTCCGTTCAGTAAGGTTGCTTCGTGCACTTGTGCGAGCGATGCCGTGCCCATTGGAACGGGCGAGAAGCTGGAGAAGATCTCGCTGATGTGCTTGTTTGTGTCTTGCAAAAACAACTGCTCGACGTCGGCAAATGAGGTGACAGGACACTGGTCCTGTAAGGGGATCATGGCCTGCGTCCATTCGTCCGGGAGAATGTACGTCAAGGCGCTGATATGCTGGCCAAGCTTGATGTAAACGCCGGCGTTCTTTTCAAGCGCGTGGCGCGTCACGAGTGCCGCTTTCGTGTGGCAGGCTCTGATCGCCGCTTCTCGAGCTTCAGAACTGTCGTAGTGGGCATTCAAAACTTTCCGGTAGTACCAAACGCATTTGCTGAGCGCAATAGCTACGGTCATGCTCCGCTGCGTCGCATAGAAGGCAAAATCCACATCCTCCCTGACGGAGGGCGAAACCGCGTAAATTGCTGCAGAACCGAACAGAATACCCGCCCAGAGTCGTCTCCTTGACCCCGCTCGCGAGGCAGACCTCGTAGAGTACAGCCGCGACGAGTTTCGCAACTGACGGATCAGCGGCCTGATCATTTGGAAGTGGTAAGGTCTTATTGTAAGGCGCGTATGCGACCGCACACGACCACCTATTTGAAATAAATAAATAAACCTGGGCTAGTCCCAATCTTCATCAAGGCCCAGATCGTCGGAATCGGATTCGGTTTCTCGCTTCCGTTTTTTGCTCTCCCGATCGCCTTCAGCGTGTATATACCCATTGGCTTCTCCATTTCCATTCTTAGTCTCATCTTCTGTCTTCTCTCCCTGTTTGTCCTTCACTGCGCTTTGCTCAACTTCGTTCTTCGCATGCTCGCCCTTCTCGAGCTCGGCAAGCTCACCCTCTTCATCCTCGTCACTATCATACAGCTCCTTCAACTCCTCGTCAATATCATCCCAATCCACGTCTCCTCTTTTGATGGAGCGCATAAACCCATCGGCAATGTTCGGATCGAGCTCGCCGTCCTTCTCCGTTACTTCTTCTGAAGCCGCGGGCTTGGCGACAATCGGATTCGGCACATCGAGGAGGTACCGGTCCTCATCCACATGCCTCCACTGCTCTAAGCACTCAAAGATCCATTCGATCCCAACGACCATCTTGCGCTGGCCCGCGGCCTGGCGCGCCTTCATCGTGCCAGCGTTCCTCGCAACGACGTGCGTCACGGATGGGAGGTAGTCTCCTAACACAATGGCGCCAAACGACCGCACCCACTGCACAATATCCGCACTGTCCAGATCCGTGGTTCCAAGGGGGAAAAATCCAGAGAACAGTATCACGCAGCCGTCAAAAACCTCGGATTTGAGGGCGGGCAGGATTTTCCCGACATTTGGCAGCTTCGTCTGCGGATTATAAAGATCGTAGAATTCCTGGTGCAGAGCTTCCAAGGCCTTCCCAACCGACTTTAGCTCGTTATCGTTGTTTTGGGAAGCGATCTTGTCGTCGCTGTCCTCGATTTGGTCCGGAGTCACGAGCCCCGAGCGTTTAGGCAGGTACTGCGAATTGATGTCTCCAGTGTTGCTCCAGAAATGGTACGGCACAACTCGCACGAGGTTCGGAATCCAATTCCAAACGTCGCCGCGGTCGTCGATGATCGTGACCATGCGGGTCGATACGGGGAAGAGCCGTTTTAGATCCTTGTGCAGGAGACTACCACTCGCGTCGCGGCTCAAAATTCTGTCCGAAAAAAACTCGCCCCTCGGGTCGATGATCTTCGCGATCTCGAGCGCGTACTGGCGCGTCGCCATCGTGTAGACGTGCATCTCGTATTTCGGTGCCATTGTCCTCAAAAACTCGTCCAAGCCAGGACGCAGCTTCACGTAGTACCAGCAGGTCTGCTCGTGCGCGCCAACACGCTCCTTCAGTGAGAAGCTCCGCACGTCCTTTACTTGGTCGTGGTGCACGGAATTCGGGTCGTCCATCCACTGACCTATGTCTGGATTCACTGCCGCGTGTATTACAGTTTGGTCCAAATCCACAACGAGAATCAGCCTCTTCTCCTTGAGCAGCCGCTGCGTGCTGCGCGTCTCGATGCGCTCGGCCTCGGTCAGACTCACAGTCAGCCCCGACGTGTCGTGCGACATTGCTATGGGCGCCCTGTCGACATCGCTGTACTCCATATAGTCTTTGTTGTCTAGAGACCGGCCGCAGAGGGCGCAGAGACCGCCGTACTGGACGCTGTGGTCACAGATCTCCTCTAATTTAAAAACGGGCGTCAAGCTGTCATTGATCCGATCGCCTACTTTGACTTCAATCGACGTGATTTTGCCGTCGTACGGCGACTCGAAGTTCCCGTAGAACTCTTTATTCACGAGCTCGGGCTCCTCGCCTTCTTCAGGAACGCCGTCAGGAACTCGGTTCCAGTACTTGAATCGCACCAGATTCTGGTGCCGCTCAACAGAGCTTCCAGGAGATACTTCTAGGGCGACAATCTCCACCGGGTACAGGAGACTCGGCGGCAGGTTAACGGGCGTAGCCATTACTTCGATCGCGTGTTGACAATAGAATCCCGTCGTCCGTGGTAAGCGGGGAGCGGACAGGCAACACGTGATTTATGTAACAAAGACTCTACAGACGCAGGCAATGCCACGAACTTTCTATACCTCTTCGTGGTTTCAGTAACTTGGATTTCTTAAAATATGTGTTTCTAGCCTCGCTACAAATAGAGCCATTGCAAAAGCAGCAGAGCCTGGTCACATCTTGTGGGTCAGGTCTTTCACTTCCACATACAGAGATATGAACGAGCGTGATCCGACTCACTGGCAGGGCCTGCTCAAAGCGGCCTCCAAGGAGGAGAAGCCGCGAATTTTCGAGCAAGCTCTCGAGGTGTGGCCGAATTCCACGGAGCTCTGGCTCGGGTACGTGAACACCGGTGAAACTCCTGAACAAAAGGGCAAGCTGCTGGCGAAGGCTCTGCCCGAAAGCGTGGATCCGCGGCTCTATGAAGAATACATCTCCTATGTTAAACAATCAGAGCCCGAAAATTTGGCGAACGCGTATGAATACGCGCTGGGTGTGGTCAGCTTCGACCCGCAAAGCGGTAACCTTTGGAAAGCATACATCGACTTCTTAGGAACAGAGCCAGTGTCCAACGAGTGGGAAGAGCAGTTCAGAAGAGACCGCGTGCGTAAAGCATTCAAAAGAGCTGTCACAATACCCCTCATCAACATCGAGCAGCTCTGGCGGTCGTACTCGACATTTGAAAACCGCATCAGCCGTGTAAGTGCGCGCAAATTCATTGACGAGCGCAGCGGTGCATACATGAAGGCACGCGGAGCGCTAAAATCCTGGCAGGCCATTATGGGCGGGCTAAGTTTCAGCACGATGCCGAGCCCCGAAGAGTCAGAAGCCGCGGCTCCGGTTTGGCGCAAACTCATAGAGTGGGAGCGCGGGAACCCATTAGAGCTCGAAGGCGACGAGGAGCTCAAAACTCGAGTCGAGCAAATTTGTAAAAGGGCCACGCATTCTGCTCGCTGGTCGGCGGTGATATGGTTCGATGCGGGGCTTTACGCGAAGGAGGAATACTGGGAGGCCGGCTCTGAGGCCATTCCTGAGTCCATGTTACTAGCCTTCAAGTCGGCCGAGTCCTTCGAGCTGCAGGACGACCTCGAGGGCGTGCGCCGCGTCCTGAAACGGCTCGCAGATAATCTTGTAGAGGTCAAAGAGGACCCAACTCCTGCCTATGCAGAGCTCGTGAGAAGTACACACCGAATGAGGGGCCTTGAAGCCGCGCGCCGCTGCGTTTCCGAATCTCTGCCCGCTGAACCGGGACCGGCGCTCTACATTGCTGCGGCTAGCTTAGAGAGTGAGGACCCGGCCCGGGAACGCAGTGTTTGGTCGCTGGCCTACCGCAAATTCGGACGGCAGTCGCCCGATTTCCTCGTGCTCTATTTGACCTATCTATTCGAGAAAATGGACATCGTGAACGCGCGCGCTGTGTTCGAGCAAACGGCCGACTTGAAAATACGAAAAGTCTGGGACACAATGCTGGCTCTCGAGTCGAAGTACATCCAAAGCGCTAGCACAAGCGTCGGGGCTCTGAAGAACTTGGAGACGCGGTACCTCGCCGAGTTCAAGGACATAGACGTGGTCGAGCTTTTCATACAGAGGTACGTCGCGTTCTCGTCTACTTTGCCCAAGCAGATTGATTCGAACGGCGCAGCCACGCTTTCGGCTTCGGGGGTCGCAGTCACTTCTGCTGCTTCTGAGCCGGCGGAGTCCGTCCGAACCTTGCTCTCAATGCTACCGCCAGCGAATATTTACGACGGACCTCAGATTAACACGGACCTGCTAACTCAATTGCTTCTGCGCGCTGTTTAAATACATGTATTTCTAATCCTCCTCTCTCTTAATGAGCTTCGACGGGATCGTCTGCTTTTTCCTATTGAGCAGCAACTTCACTTTGAGTTTTTTGTTTTGCAAAGCGTGCGTCTGCTTCAGTGTGTTCCATACATCCTGCTGATCTATACTCGTCTCCGCGGAAATGCGGGCGACAGAGTACTTCGCCTTGCGGTCTGAGGTCGTAGCCATGTACTTAGCAATCTCGCGACACCAGTACGCCTCGTATGCCAATTTCCCGTGCGCGCTTAACGGCTTTTCCGGCGACCCCGTGATGTGCTGCTTCTGAATGAGCAGATACGACAGTCTTATCAGTTTCCGGCCAAGGCCGCATTTCTGCCAGGGAGGGAATATGACGATGCAGGCGAGGTTGTAGTCGAACCAGCTATGCTTTTCCTTCGAAAAGAAGCCGGCAACCATATCGGTGCGCTTATCGACGGCTGTGTAGAAGAAAAAGCCGTCCACACTGAATAAGATTGACTTTGTATCCAGAAATAAGTGGCCCATCAGTGAGAGGCATTGCAAGTACAATTTTAAGCTCTCCTCCTCCTCATCGACCTGGAGCTTGCCATTAGGAAGCGTTGGAATGCAGTGAGCTTCTCGTATCTGAACCTCGTAGTAGCGGAACTCAGAGTCCTCGTACACAAGTTTTCCCGGATTACCACGCTTGTACCTACAATACTTCTCATGTTCAGTGATATCGCGTTTCTTAGAACTGTATAGAAAGCAGTGGCGGCAGATGTAGAGATCATATTCTACGAAATCCTCATTTTGCGATATCAGGCTTTGCCAAATAGGAGCAGGTTCCCTGGACCTGTACGACTTCAAATTTTTCGCAGAAGTGTCTACATAGCCCGTCCCTGGACACCACGGCGTGATTTGGTGTGGGCCATAAGTGACAGTCCTCAGCATTCACCTTCGGACCACCACACGCACAGCTGCCCCTCCTAACCCTCGTGTCAAAATATATTTTTCGATTCGCAGTGAAAGAAAAAAAGTGAAAAAACTTGTTGAATGGCAAAATATAGAGCCAGATTCAATGATAAAGCACGCGCGGGCGGTGTTGCGAAACGCAATCAATTGAAGGCGAAGCGGCAGAAGCAATTTCAAGTCGACAATGAGAAGGCTGAAGCGGCGGAAAGACTGCACGAAGCAGCCCGGCCCGAGTCTGACGCTCGCAAGCGAGTGCGAATGGCTATGCAGTTCCCAGAGAAGGCCAATGCCGCGAAAAAGAAGCGATTGGAGAAGTACATCGACAAACAAGTCCGCAAAGAAGAGAAGGACGAGCTGTTGAGAAAGCTCGCTAAAACACAGAAGCAGGTTGACGCGAGCTCTCTTCGGTCACTAGGCGCACTTGGAACTGGATCGAAAGCAACGGCTTCAAAAGACGATGAGGAAATACACGCTAATGAAGAGGTGAAAACGCTGGCCGATTTGGACAGCGAAAGTGACAGCGGCAGTGATAGCGACGATGCAAGCGAGGACAGTGAGAGCGAAAAGAAGTCCACGTTTATCGACCACAGGCCCAATGGAAGTGCATTAGGACAAGGTGGATTCGGCTTTGCAAATCTTCCAAGAAAGAAGATTGTCAAGTCCTCAAAAAAGCCGAGCTGGAGAGAACGGCTGGGCATTCCGGCAGCTCAGGAGCTTTTGGAAAAGAACAATAGTGATAGCGAGGATAGCGAGGACAGCAGCGAGGACAGTGAGGACAGTGAGGACGAGGCCGAGGCCGAGATTGAAGACAGCGATAAGGATGCAGAGGATACCAGCGAGAGCAGCGATGGGTCCAGCGATGGGTCCAGCGACGAAGGCAGCGATAAGGGAATGAGCACTGGCAAAAGCTTCATGGAATGGGCGAAGTCTATGGACCCCGAGGCCTCACAGCCCTCTCTTCTCACACCGAAACCTCAGAACTATGTGCATAAACACCGCAAATTGGAAGGCGAGCAGGCTGCGGAGGCTGACGACGCGCAGTCCTCTTTGCCCGGATGGGTAGAAAGGATGGCGCTCGAGCCGGTCCTTGTTGAGCGGAGCGATGACATTAAAGAAGTCCGGACGCAGCTGCCAGCTGTAGCAACCGAGCAGCAAATCATGGATGCTGTCAACCACCACGACGTTGTTGTTATCACTGGTGCGACCGGGTCAGGTAAAACCACGCAGATCCCGCAGTTCCTGTTCGAAGCCGGATACGCGCGGCACGGAATGATTGGCATAACGCAACCAAGGCGGGTTGCTGCTGTTTCTATGGCACAGCGTATTCGGCAAGAACTCTGTGGGCACGCTCAGGTCGGTTACCAGATCCGCTTCGACTCGAAGGTCAACAAGGACACGAACATCAAGCTGATGACAGACGGTGTGTTGCTCAAGGAAATGAGCTCTGATTTGCTGTTGTCAAAGTATTCTTCGATTGTGGTTGATGAGGCGCACGAGCGCAGTGTCAATACTGACATCCTCATTGGACTTCTTTCGCGCGTAGTTGGTCTGCGCCGTAAACGCAACGAGCCTTTGAAGCTGATCATAATGAGCGCCACTCTGCGAGTCGCGGATTTTGCCGAAAACACGCAGTTGTTCGCTAATAAGCCGCCGGTTGTCAATGTGGAGGCGCGGCAGTTCCCAGTGACGAACCACTTTAGTCGGCGGACCGCCCCCGATTATGTCGCTGAGGCCATCAAAAAGACGAAACGAATTCATGAAAAACTCCCGAAAGGTGGCATTCTAATTTTCCTCACTGGTAAGGAAGAAATCGACCGCACAGTGAAGGAGCTGAGTCCAAACTACCGGCCGAGTCAGACTAAAGTCACTGCTCAGGGAACCAGCATTGAGGAAGAGAATGTGGAATTTGGTGGCGAAGAGGATAACCAGGTCGATGATTTTGAAAAGGCCGAGGAAGAAGAGGAAGAGTCCGACCTCGAGATGGATCCCGAGCAGGACCCGGATGTGAATGAGAAACACGATCAAACCAAGCTGCATGTTCTTCCGCTTTACTCTCTGCTGTCCACAGAGGACCAGCTCCGGGTTTTCGAGCCGGTGCCGAAGGGGCATCGTCTCTGTGTCGTTGCGACAAACGTCGCTGAGACGTCGTTGACGATTCCTGGCATCCGCTATGTTGTAGACAGCGGCCGTGCAAAGCAGCGTCTGTACGACATGCGCACAGGTATTCAGAAATACGCCGTGAAGTGGGTCTCTAAGGCGAGCGCTGACCAGAGATCGGGCCGTGCGGGTCGAACTGGGCCTGGACACTGTTACCGATTGTTCTCGAGCGCCATGTTTGAACAGGACTTCCCCGAATTTGGCGATCCTGAGATCGTCCGCATGCCTGTGGAGGGTCTTGTGCTGCAGATGAAGGCCATGGGAATCGACAACATTGTCAATTTCCCGTTTCCGACGGCAGTGCCGAAGTCCTCTCTGAATGCCGGCGTCAAGGTCCTGCAAAGCCTGAGCGCGCTCGACGCCGATTCGCATCTCACAAAATTAGGCGAGCAGATGAGTCTGTTCCCCTTGCATCCGCGCCATGCGAAAATGCTCCTAATCGGCAACCAGCACGAATGCTTGCCATTTGTCGTGGCGCTTGTTGCCTCGCTTTCAGTGCAAAACATGTTCTTGGGCCCGACCTCGTCGGTGCCGATCCTGGACAACCAAGCCGATGTCCTACAAAGTCTCTCTGCGTTGGCGGCCTACTCGTGGACGGAGACTAAACAGCTGTGCGAGGAGATGGGCTTGAGGCATAAGACCATGGTTGAAGCAGCGAGCCTGCGGATCCAACTTGCCAATTTGGTCGCGCAGACGCTGAAGGCGAGTGCTGTCTCGAGCCTCACGGCACAGTTGTGCAAACCTTTGTCCATTCCCACCGCTCGGCAGCTCTCAGTTTTGAAGCAGATTGTGGCTGCCGGTTACATCGACCAGATCGCCGCGCGCAGAGCCATGTTCGACACGAGCACTATTGAGCAGACCTCGAAGCAGGCCAGCCGGCAGCCTTATGTCACAGTGCAGCCCGGTCCCGAGGTGTACATCCACCCGCACACAGTGATGCAGACGGCGCCAGACTTTGTCGTTTACCACAGCCTCACGACAAACGACGAAACGGACAAAGTTCGCATTAAGCCGCTTACTGCCGTGACTGCGCAGCAGATCTCGGTTTTGGCCGATAAGACTCCGCTCGAGACGTACTCGAAGCCGCTCGGCGGAAGCTATGCGCCGAAACTCGTAGACAGCACGACGCGCGAGGCCTGGGTGATCCCGCGCTACGGAGCGGCCGTTGGAACGGGCGGCCTTGGCTGGGATCTGCCGCCGAAAAAAGTTAAACAAGTACGCCAGAAATCGCAGTGGGTTACTATATAGGTTTTACATCGCATCCTGGACAATTGTGTAGAGTATTATGGCAAAAGAGGTCGCAGTCAACACAGAATTTCTCTTGACATTTCGGGCACTCGTACCGGTTATGATGAGCCTCGAAAGTTCTGAGGCAGCCGAAGCAAGCGCCGCGGTCCATATTCTGATCCTCGTGCTCCGGGATGCCGTTCTCATCGAGCTGCTTGAAATTTTCCAAAGGGAACAGATGATAGTAACTGCGCGCTAAATGCGTCGACAGAATCAAGGTCAGCTCGCACACGGGACACACCATCGGCAGAGTGCATACTTTAGACTTGCACTGCGGGCATGTGTATCCCTGTTTTGTGAGTCGGCCGTGGCACGCACACAGCGACGCAAAAGTTGCATGTTTCGTGCGTCGCGGGAACCCCATTTTGACGGCCACGGACGACGATTTAGCCGTGGACTCGCTGATGGCTAATGGCACAGTGGTTTCCATGACTAGCTGCTTGAAATGCGTCTCGTTGAGTACGATGTTGTACGCCTCCCTGCTGCCATGGTTCGTCTTCATCACCACCTGTTTGCAAATGGCCACCTCGGCCGCCAGCCCGATTATGCGCACTCTGACTTTGTCGGCAACAAGCTGATTTATTGTTTTGTGGATAGCGCCGGGATCGCTGCTCATGAGCGCGCCGAAGATCACGAGAACCTCGCGCGTGTTGTGGATCGGCACATGGAACAACAGCGCCCGCGCCATTTCCAGTGCATTCTGAAGGGACGGCAGGCCGCTTCCCATCATTTTGCGCGCCTGCTGGATCTTCTGGATGTGCAGATCAGGATTCCCATCCAGCGGGCTTATGAGCTGCGCGATGCCGTCTCGGATGCCGATTATGGCGAGTTGCGAGATCGGGTTCTGAGAGAAGAACTCGGCGACGAACTCAGCCGCCAGGTCCAGCGACATCGCCAACCGCGTCGGGCGCAGATCCGTGTCGTTCATCGCCGCGCTCGCGTCGACGATGAGCACCATGTTGCGGATAATACCTCTCTGCACGGGCCGCGTGTCCCGCACGATGCGTCGCCGCTTGCTGTCCTCGACCATGCCGGCAATTGTCGTCGCAAGGCTGCCGCCGGCGTCTTCCTGGACGACATCCCAGCTGCGCTGGTACTCGTCCTCCCAGCGGTATCCTGAGTGCTCGCTGGAGGCGTTTTTGCTCCTTAAGTGGCTACCTCGCTTCGCAGATCTCGCAGGAACATCGACATCCTCGACGTAGTCCTCATCACTCGAGTCCATAGAGTCCTACCTACTACCTACGCTACCTTTCCTCACTGCCACTACAGAAGTAGTCGTTAGTGTGCGGTTTTTCGCCCGTGCCCTGCTCGCCCGCTTGGAGGGCACACGTGACGTGGTCTCCTCCTCCCAACGTGTTTTTTTCACAGAAAAAATTAACCAACTCATCTACAACGTTTATAACTATGTCTTTCGGTGATCTTTCTACTGCGGCTGGTCTTGAGAAGCTGAACACTCTCCTCGGCGAGAAGAGCTTTGTCGAGGGCTCTGAGGTCAGCGCCGCTGACGCGAAGGTGTCGAAGGAGGTTGGCTCGTCCGTCGATGCGACGAAGTACCCGAACATTGCCCGCTGGCAGAAGGCCGTGGCCTCGAGCGAGTCCAAGGACGAGGCCAAGGAGGACGACGACGACGTCGATCTCTTCGGCTCGGACGACGAGGAGGACGAGGAGGCCGAGCGCATCAAGGCCGAGCGCGTGAAGCAGTACGCCGAGAAGAAGGCCGCGAAGGGCGCGAAGCCGCCGGCGAAGTCGATGGTCACCCTCGACGTCAAGGGCTGGGACGACGAGACCGATATGGACGAGCTTTTGCAGAACGTCCTTGCCATCGAGATGGAGGGCCTTCTCTGGGGTGGCCACCAGTTCGTTCCGGTTGGTTTTGGCATGAACAAGTTGCAGATCAACTGCGTCGTTGAGGACGATAAGGTTCTTATGGACGACCTCACTGAGCGCATTGAGAGCGACGAGGACCACGTCCAGTCGGTCGACGTTGCTGCCATGGCGAAGATCTAAGTAGTATGTTAATCTATTCTAAGCTATGCAAATCGGTTTCCTTTGGAGCTTATTTCTGGTGTTTGTTACGTATTTCTGGTGGTTGCAGATTCCGCATTCATTTTTATATCGCAGGGTGCATTTTTCCACTGCCCAAAAAAAATACTTAGGATGGGACTGTTTTCTAACACGGCTATTAATAGAGGAATTGCGGCTCTTTTTGAGCGGAAGGTCGCTAAAAAGGATCTCCATCCTGAGAAGGCTGTAGCAAGTGATACGAAGGGCTCGAAGGATGCGAAGGACGAGCCTGATCTCAAGAGCGACTCTGCTAAGGGCTCCACGGAAGATGTGAATAATGGCAAAGACGATGTGCCAGAAGTGGCAAAGGAAGATCTCGAGGATGCGTACGTGAAGAAAACGGCTCGGGTTGAGTCGAAGTTGAAGCCACAGGCCGATGAGAATGAGGACTCCATCTCAATGGCTAGCGAGGATCAAGAGGAAGTGGACGACGTGGACGACGTGGACGACGTGGAGGATGTGGGGGATGTGGATGACGACGTGGATGATGACGTAGATGAGCACTTGGGTGACGAAGTGGACGACGCGGATGAAGTCAATGACTCCGTGCACAAGCCCGCAGACGCTACGAACGACGGGAAGGACCGTAATGCAGCCGATTTGGAGCGCACTCTCTTTGTGAAGAACGTTCCGTACTCTGTGATTACTGACCGCAAGGTCCAGAAGATGTTCAGAGCGGCGTTTGGACCCGGCATCAAGTCAGTCCGTTTCAGGTCTATCCCACTAGGCGAGATTGTTCCGCGGAGAGTCGGGTTCATCAAGCAGAAGCTCAACAGCACTCGCGATGCCGTGAACAGCTACATTGTGTACGACTCCGCAGAGCGCGTGCGCGAGGCTTTGGACAAGATGAACGGGTTCGAGTTTGAAGACCACCATCTCTTTGTGGACAGTGCTGCGAAGCCGCGTGTGCGCGTGCCCAAACGTTCGGTATTTATTGGGAATCTCTCCTTCGATGCCACTGAGGAGAACCTGTTTAGAATTTTCGCCGACGTCGGCAAGATCGAGAACCTGCGTATAGTGCGCGACCGCAAATTCAACATTGGCAAGGGATTCGCATACATCCAATTTGAGGACGTGTCGACCGTGCAGCTCGCCCTTATGAAGAATAACACGGAGTGTGAGGGCCGCAAGCTGCGCGTTGTGCGGTGCTCGAAGAATGCGACCTCGACGCAGGAGAAGCCGAAAAAGTCGTTCAAGCAGAAGCAAACGAAGCGCTCTCGCACGGGCAACCCGAAAGCAGATAAGCAGGCTGCGGGCAAAGTATTGGAAGGCGAGCGCTCGCGGCCGGGCGAGACATCAATACTAGGCCGTAAGCGGAAACCGCGGCACGAGAATGGCCGAAACAAGCGCGTGCGCAAGAATAAATAGATACATAATAAATATACAGCCTGAGAAGTTAAAGAAGTTTCTTCAGGTCGTCGTCTCGCCAAACAGGAGGCTTCGTCTTCGTCAGAAGCAGAGGCTGGTCGAGTGGGAGCACTTCTTCCTCGGTTTCGGGGACGCCGCTGGTTTCTATGATGTCAAACAGCACTTTTTCGGACCGCCATTCGGGGAAGAGAACGTCGATCCGCGCATTCGGTTTATGAATACGCGAACGCTGTGAGTCCATGTGGATTAGTCAATCCGCACAACGTACAAAGCACAAGGAACTAGATGAATGAAACAGATGCCGAGCAATGAAACAGATGATAAAACGAGATGGAGTAGAAAAAGAATCAAGTCGAAAACCTGTTGTTAAAAAAGTAGTGAAGCAATGCTGCACTCAGAAAGATGGACAACGCAGGTTATAGAGCTCTAGGTTAAAGATTCACTACCTGAGGGATCTTGAGAGCACTACATAAGGACCGCTCACAGTACTCAATTCGTCACCCACTTTCTATATGCATCAATGCAATTGAAATAAGTACATTTAGCACCCGAGCCTGTATCTACTGAGTCTGTGGATCACGTGCTCGTCTGTGGCGCAACACAATGACGGGCCGACGTTACCCCAGCCAAGTCCTCAATTCGAAATCTACTACCTTCTCCACTGCCGAATGCCTATACCGACTGAGCGTGCACTACTTCCACTGAAGGCGTCCCTGGATGCGCTGCTCGACGCAGCCAGTGCCGTTTCGGGACAATGACTAACCGGTTATCGCCCTTGCCCTTCAGCACCTGGGAAGGGAAGCAGTGATTTAGCACCATACTATTGAGACCGGTGTCTGCGTCCGATGGGAATTGTGCGGCAAATCAAAAATGTCACCGGCGGGTACACATCTGCGCAGAAGAAGGTGCGAGACGTCACGAAGAACGATGACAACCCGCCGTCGCGAATGACAATGCAGGACATAGCCGATCTGACCTACAGCAACCACGAGGTTCTCCTGATCATGGACATGATTGACAAGCGGCTGAACGACAAGGGCAAGTACTGGCGGCACGTCAACAAGGCGCTCGTGCTCCTCGACTACCTCGTCCATGTTGGCAGCGACAAGGTGATCCGCTGGTGCCACGAGAACTTCTACATCATCAAGACTCTGCGCGAGTTCCACCACAGAGACGACGCGGGCAGGGACGTCGGCCGGCCGATCCGCGAGCGTGCGACGAAATTGACGATCCTGCTCGGCGACCGGAATAGGCTCGAGGCCGAGCGCGCGCGCTTCTCGCGCGGCGGCCGGCGGCGCCGGCGCCGGCCGTCGCTGCCGGACCGGCCGAGCTTCGACGGCGACGACCGCGACGATGGCATGGACGACGACTTGGCCCGGGCTCTCGCCCTGTCGAAGGAGACGGCCGCTGAGGAGGAAGAGCGCCGGCGCATGGCCGGCGGCCAAACGGCGAACCCGAACGACCTGCAGAATGCAATGCTGCTGAGCCAGCAGAATCAGGATGCCATGATGATGCAGCAGCAGTACCTGTACCAACAGCAGCAGGCCGAGGAGGCGGCGCTCGCCCAGGCGCAGCAGGAGTATGCGATGAACCAGCAGGCGGCGCAGCTCGAGGCCCAGCGGCTCTATGAGCTGCAGATGCAGCAGCAGCAGGCGGCACTACAGCAGCAGCAGCAATTGCAGCAGCAGCAGCTCCAGCAGCAGCTGTGGCAGCAGCAGCAGTTGGAGCAGCAGCAGCTCCAGGCGCAGCAGGCACAGCAGCCCCTGGAGCCTCTGAAAACCGGCAGCAACAACCCGTTTGCTGCCTTCAACCAGCAGCAGGCCGAAAAACGCCTGTCCCAGAAACCGCTCGAGACAACTCCGACGGGCTCGCGGCCGTCCTTACATCGGCAGTCGACCTTCGACAAGGACCACATGGACCGCCTTGACGCCATTTTGAGTCTCGACGCGCCGATGGACACGTTCGGCAACACTGGGTCTGCAAAGATCCCAGCGCAGCACACAGAGAACACGGGATTCGTCGACTCGAGTGGCCGCGGCTTAACGGCGATGTTGACGGCGCGGCAGACGGGCAGCAGCAGCAACCCGTTCTCTACGGGCGTTCAGACACAGCAGTACACGGGCATCGCGTCGACTCAGATGCAGCCGGCGCACACAGGCTACGGATTCGGTAACGCGAACCACAGCAGCACGAACTTGATCGATTTATAAAATTGTGTATCTTAGTTTCTATGGATTGAGGGGAGAGTACATCGCATGCGTGATAAGTGTGGATGCGCTAATAGGACATGCGCGATAGGACATGTGTGGATAGGACATACGCGGATAGCATCGGTGCGGAACAAGAATGGACTGGATAGAATTACAAGCTCATTAAATAATGAATGTTTCCGCAATCAGCGGTCTCAATAAATAAGCAGGCGTGCCTACTGGGATGTGAAATCGGATGGGTATCCAATGGAATGTACCGCCGTGGCCGGCTCGTCGTCGTGGATCATCACGGACGGCGCGAATTGTGAGGACCCAGTGCTGAACCTGTCCTCGTCATTATATTGCGAATGCGCGTATCCTGTCGGCTGCAGGTGGTTGTTCATGGCTATTAGTGCGCTCATCATCCGGAGCAGCTCGTCGTAGGACACGCTCGTCCCACTGTACCGCAAAACCTCGTAAAGATCGATGAATTCTCTGATCTCGTCGCCAATCGTGTTCGGGTCCAGCACCCCTTCTCTGATTGCAGTGTCAATGTACTCCCGCAGTGACTGGCCCGGCTGCAAATGGAGCTCGGGCATGATAATCGTAACGTTGCCTTCGAAAAATGTCGGAATCGTGTCGGCTATCTCCCAAAAGGGCACCTCGATGGCCCGCTCGTTTTCGCCGCGCCGCAGCGGGTTCTGCATGCCGCGGTGGTGCACTTTCGAGAAGTCGACCTGCGTCTTGAATAGAAAGTCGCACCGAATGAAGGCATCGGAAATTTTGCGCCACATCTTCACTCCCACATCCGACCGGCCTACCTGCCGCTGTCTAGGGATCGCGGCTGCCCAGCGGGACGCCACAATCCGTCTCATGAGGCTCAGCGTGCAGCTATACGCAGCAATGATGCCGAGGATAATGATCACGATGATCGAGTTCCAGAACTGGCCCGAGCTGAAGCACTGCTTCAAAACATCCACCTCGGTGCACACGATGAGCAGGACCATGATCAGGATAAAGACCATGCGGCTCACGGTCACTAAAAGTCGGCCCCGCCTACGTTCCTTTTGTATTCTCATTGGGATCATATGCGCGAAATGCTTGGCCCGTTTGACGTCTTTCCGGGCATTCACAAACCGCATCCGCGTTTTGGCGCGCGATCTGGCCCACCATGATGCGAAAGACATCGCCGACCTCACGCTCTCAGGCTGGTGGTATGTGCAAGGCTAAATGTGATAATGAGACAGGTCATGTGATAGTTCACTTTTTCACAGCACTAGGTGTGATCACAACAAACCAGTTTGAATGTGAATAAATGCTCCTCTAAACTTTTGCATTTCGCACGAAACTCTTCGTCAATCCAATTTTTCATTTCTTGAGCACAGCACTAACGCGACTCGAATAGCGCCTTACCCTCTCGGCACGTCTTGAGACGATGGACGCGGAGAGCATAGACTGGGACGCCGATGACGATCATCCTCTTGATCACATAGACGTATGCCAACTAACTACAGAAATCAAGGATCTCGTAATCGAGAATGTGTGCTCAATTCTTCATTCCAACGAGCGTGTGCCATATTCGCTTATCGAGCCCATTCTGGACGGCATTTTCCACGGCCAGCTGTTCTCTCCAGCAACTCTCTACGCCTTGTTAGCATCGCGGTTCCATTTCAAAAAGGAGTCTAAAGCAGACGTGAGCTGCTCAAAGCTCTGGATCACGCGCTCAGACGTGTGTGAAGAGCTCGCGTTGTCGCTGTTGCCCGAAGTAGACGGCGTCGAGCTTGCTCAGAGCCTCCTGTTCGAATTCTATCCACTGTCCGACGGGACTCCTGCCGATTCTATACCAACTTGGTTCCGGGTAAGCGCCATTGAGTTGGCCATTAAGGGGTCTGCGAAGAGATTGCTGGCCCATCCCATGGTGACGCAGATTCTCAGCGAGGTCTGGGATGGCCACCTAGTGCTCGACCCATTGGTTCACAAAGTGCACAGGCCGGAGCATGTCGATTTGAAAAGGCTCATGAACGCGCGGAGAGGCGTGGTTGTTAGCTACGACTTCGAAACAACCACGGTATTCAAGCCCTCTCGGCTCAGAGTCCCGAAGTACCGCAATTGGCAGAAACTCGTGAATCTCGTGATAATGATAACTTTGTATGTGATCACCATGGGCCCAGCGTCCTCGCAACTCGTCCACCTGCTCTTCCAGATATGGCTGTTCTCGTTTATTCTAGATGAAATCCAGGTGCTGCGGACAGTCGGCGGCTACCTCTACTTCATGACGCTCTGGTCTATGTGCGACTTCGCCACTGCATGCATGGGTGCCGTGTACTTTGCGCTAATCGTCTGCACGCATCTCTCGGAGACCCCGGACGTGTTCCGCGCGGCTGCCTACGATGTGCTCGCCGTCTGCGGAGTGACGCTCATTCCGCGCATCTTCTCAGCGCTCGAGGTCATTGTTGGGTTCTCGCGAACGGTGATCTCCGTGCGCAGAATGATCATCGAGCTCATATGGTGCTGGATTGCGATCACCATGTTCAGCGTCGGGTTCTGGGCGGCGCTCGCCCATTTTGCCCGCGGCAAGATCTCTCAATCAGAGGTGTTTTACGACCTTGTACAGATCTTGTGCGGATTCACGCCGGCGGTCTGGACGACCTGGCGAGAGTACCCGCCAGTCGGCGCCGCCGTGCTATACATTTTCCTTTTCATATCACAGTTCGTTGTGACTAGCATTGTTACTGCAGCATTGAGCGGCAAAGTCGTGGAGACCAAGGACAACAGCCTCGAAGAGTACCATTTTTTGAACGCCGTAAAGACCGAGATGCGCATCAAGAGTGAGAGACAGGTGGTCTACTTCTTCTCGCAGCCGTTCAACATTCTCGAGTTCTTCCCCTTGCCAGTGCTACGTGCGTGCTTGCCTACTCGGTACTATCTCCGAGTCAGCCGGATAGTGCTGAAGGCGACCCACTGGCACATCTTTCTGTGCATCTACGCTTATGAGAGGCTGTCCAACGCCATTGCGACGCGGCGCGAGAAATTCGTCGAGCTCCAGCAGCAGAAGCTGGCTCGCGAGGTGCAAGGCTCCGTTTCGAAGCGCACGGGCCAGAGCTTGCGGGCTAGAAGCCCCTCCATTGACGAGACGGTCAGTCTTCTGGAGGCCGTGCGCGGTCGGCCCGCGAACAACGCGAAGTTCGACCTTGTAGAGAGCCTCCTCCATACGAGCCAGGAACACGAGCACGACAGCATATTCCCGACCCAATCAGTATCAACTTTGCGACGCAGGCGTCCGTCTTCGTCTTATTACTCTTCACACGCTTCTGAGCCGCACTATGACCCGCATTTCTCTGAGATGCATGAACCGTATTCCTCGCATCTCGCCGAGTCCCATCTCTTAGAGCAACACCTGGAGAACTCGCCACGGGCTGGACCTCCCCCTGCGCGACTGCGAGAAGTCATCGCCGACTTGCAGCGCTCGAATGCGCGTTTAGAGGAGATGCTTGCGCGGGTTCTCGAGAAACTTAACTGAACTTTAGCATTATCTACATACCTGCGTATTTCCCTTGAGAAAAAAAATTTCATGAGCGCCGACCCGCCGACGACCCCATTCTGCTGATGTAATCTCTAAGCCCGAGACGTCGGCGTCTTGTTTACCACCTGAAAAAGCTCGAGAAGGACTTGACGACCTCGACTCCATTTGCCACCAAGATTCAGCAGGCTGAAAATCTTGATACTCACTTCTCGAAAAAATCTTAAAAAAATGGTGCCGCTTTGGATAGATACTGACGCTTGCCACGACGACTCTATTGCGTTACTGCTCGCGTGTGCGCTTCCTTACTTCGACTTGATCGGAATCTCCACGACCTACGGCCAGGTCTCGCTAGAATACGCGACGCGGAACGCGAATTCCCTGCTTTCCGCCCTTCAGGTCGATAACATCCTCGTCTTCCCCGGCGAGGCCAAACCAGCCGTCGGGAAGCTGCCGCCCCAGATTGAGGGCTCTGGGCTCGACGGCACGGGCCTGCTGTCGCTGCCGCAGGGCTCGAAGCAGCCGGACCATTCTGCATTGTCGGCACTCGTTTCGGTGCTCGAGCGCTACCCACCCCAGCAGCTGTGCATAGCCTGTTTAGGCCCCCTCACCAACATCGCGGCCCTGGCGTTGAACTATCCCGAGCTCATACCTCTCATCGACGTGATCAGTATCAGTGCTGGGATCGACAACGTCAACTTGAACGTGGATCCCCACGCAACCGACATCATTCTGAACCTCGTCGATGTGATTGCGCCGCATGTCCCGCCGGGAACGCAAGTCCCGCAGGTCCTGATCTCAGAAACCACCCCTGAATTGCATTTGTCCCCGCTCGTGCTTGAGCACATCAAGCGGGGACACAACCTGGACAAATACACGGTTTTCCGGCAGATGATGTTCGAGCTGCTCGCATACTACGCCGACCATGTCACGCCCATCGTTTGCGACCCTGTGGCAATCGTCGCCTTGCTGCCGCAACGCCTCGGCATCGATTTGGGCCTCACGTTCACGGATAAGGGCCTAGTCAAAATCATCGACCCAGAACCGCTGTGGAAGCTGGTTCTTGAAAGCATTGAGGAGTTAGAAGCCAGCGACATGTGACTGCTAACGAATCAGCAATAAATAAGAGAGGCGCCAATGGGCCGAGCCTCTTCGTACATAGATTAAGTGCTGTAAACACTCGCACGCGGTATGTATGTAGCATCCCCCTACTTGACTGGCATACTTATCAGCGAAATTATGATATCTAAAACGAAATCTATGCGTTCAAAAATGAGCGATGCTTGCGACCATCGAGCCGCGCACTCACGGATGCGCCTCTCGTTGACGGACTCAAAAAATAAATAACTCTCAGTCGTTTAAAAGCGACATGTAGTCCCACTCCTCCGGCTCCTCCGCCTGCTTCACATCCTGAGGCGGCGTCGGCAGTGCGGACCGCGACTCGGCAAGCCCCTTCACTATCTCTATGTCCTTCAAGGAGAGTCGGAGCTCAGAGGCGGCGACGGCGCCCAGCCAGCCACGTTTCATCCGTTTAGCAGGATTCTCAAGAGCGTCGCCAGTGGCCGACATTTCGCTGGGCGGCACTTTCAAAATCGCGCCGAGCACGGACACGGCATACCGCTCTGGGTCCTCGGCGGAGATCTGCCGGAGCTTTGCCGGGTTCTCGATGCGCGGTTTCAGGACAGGCGCAATCTCGACGGGAGCCGGAGAGGACGTCGCCGACATGACCGAGCGCGCCCTGCGCTCAGGAGCCATGTTAGCCGCTGTAGGCTGGCCCGCGTTAGCGGCATTCTGTTCGGATGCGGCCATGGCCGCATTGGGCGGCGGCATACCGGACGCGGCCGACCCGCTGAACGGCTCCGTGTCCGAATGCATCCTCTTCATCGGCTGCTGTCTTGCGCGCGGGTCCATCATCATGGCCATTGGGTCGTCGAACGGCTTCTGAGGCATGGCCATGTTCATTGGCAGACCGTAGTCTTTCGACGTTTCGGGGGGTGCAGCAGCCTTCTTCGCCATCATGGGGTTGAAATCGCCCATTGTTGATTGCGGCGTCATGCCGAACTGCACGTTCGACGGGGTTATCGACCGTGTGACGGGCACTTGTTGCAACGGCAGCGGCCTCGACTCCGGCACGGAAATCGGGTACTGCTGTTGAGGCGGCCGCGGCTGCTGCTGATGCTGTTGATGCTGCGTCACCTGCGACATCGCATACTGCACATCTGACTGCCTCTCCGTGGCGATCTTTGTGCAGCGCGTAACGAACATGAAGTAGCGGTTCAGCTCGTTTTTGAGGCCGGTCAAGTACGCTGGCGACACGAGATAGAGCCCCTCGGACATTTTCTTGCGCAGGAACTGCAGCATCGGCTTGATGCGGATGAGCTGCATCGTTGCCGGCCGGTTTCGGTTCGAGTAAAGGTAGTACAGGATTATGAGCTGGTCAATCCGCGTGACCATCGTCGCGAACGCACTCGACGACATAATCTGCTGCACCTCGACTTTCTGCTCGTCCGTCAGCTGCGTGGCCTTCGTGACAACCTCGGCCTGAAGCCGCGGCATGTCCTTCTTCGCCTCGGTCACAATGGCCCGGAGCTCGCCCTTCTCCGTCCGGAATCCCTGGCCGGACCACAACTGCATGATCTCGTGGCTCGTCATATCGCGCGCGGGGTTCGCCTCATTTCCTCCCGGCAGAGACACGGGTCCGTCAGAAAGTTGGTTCGCCATCGAGAAGTCGTTCATGACCGGGCCCGGGCCAAGTGCCGCGTTACGGTTGTTCATCTGCTGTTTTTGCTGCTGCTGTTGTTGGGCTTGTTGGGCCTGCTGGGCCTGTTGAGCCTGCTGTTGAGCCTGCTGTTGAGCCTGCTGTTGGGCCTGCTGTTGGGCCTGCTGTTGGGCCTGCTGTTGGGCCTGTTGTTGAGCCTGCTGCTGAGCCTGCTGAGCCTGCTGCTGCTTCAGAAGCATCTGCTTCATATAGTTTGCCTCTGTCTGCTGGAAGCCGGCCTGCATTTTCAGCTGCTGCTGCTGCGCCTGCTGCGCCTGCTGAGAAACCGCTTGACGGTTCGGTTGCTGACGATTTCCCATGTGCTGCTGATTGTAAATGCGCACCATTGTATCCGAGACGTATCTCTGGAACTTCTCCTTCACCTCGTTGTGCACAGCCTGCGAGATCATCGATCCGCGAGACATGCGCACGACGTCGTCCCAAGTGTTTGTGCCTGTGGGCAAACTCGGGAATTGCAGAAGCAGTGACTTAGGCAGCGGCGTCTTTGTGCCCTGCGGGAGAATCTCATGAAGCAGCCGCTCTCTATCGGCCTGCGGGATGCTCCTGATATGCGAAACTGCGAACGAAGCCATGCGATTCGGAACTCCCTGATTCGGGGCTCCACGATTCGGTGCGCCATGATTCGGTGCGCCATGATTCATCGCTGGCCGCTGATCCATTGCTTGCCCCGGCAGTTGGCTCGCCATAGGAGCAGACATTGGGCTGCTCATCAGGTTTGCGAACTGATCGCTGCCGAGCGGGTTACTGCTCATCGGATTGCCGCCCATCGGATTGCCGCCCATAGGATTGCCGCTCATCGGATTGCCGCTCATCGGGTTGCTGCTCATCGGGTTGCTGCTCATCGGGTTGCCACGGCCCATAGCGTTGTTCCCCGCGTTCATACGGCCGCCCATTTGACCGCCCATCTGGCCGCCCATTTGACTGCCCATCTGTCCGCCCATTTGACTGCCCATCTGATTCGGCATCTGGTTGCGGCCCTGCATCATCGATCCTTGCATAGGCGGGGGCATCGACGACCGCATGTTGCCTCTGCCGATCGGATTGTTCGTTTGAGACATTTGCGCCATTCCAGAGTTCATCGGCATCGAGCTCCAGACCTGGGGGTTTCTGCCACCAGCCGTACCACCGCTAGATCCGGCACTGTTCATCGGAGGCTTCATCTGCGCCTGCGCGCCCATCATTGGCGAGCGGCCGTTCATGCCGTTCATGCCGTTCCCAACGCTTGCGCTCTTGCTGATGCGCTGAAGATCATTGATCTTTGCCTTGATGATTTCCACGTACTGAGCCCGTGTCTCTGACCGCATGAAGTTCACGTTCTCAAACTGCTGCGCCAAGTACACGAGCCGCTCTTGCGGGTACTTGTTGCGCAAGCCGGCCATAGCTTGAAGAAGTGCTGCAACCATTTTCTTGCGGTCATTTGGAGACATTTCCCGCTTCCAGTGCGGCACTTCTGCGTTGGACATGTCCATGGCAAAAATCCGGACGGGTTTATCAACACACTTATGCAACAGTGGGTTGGGCTGATCTGGGCACCATAAAATTACAGGAGCTGCATGGACGGATAAAGTGTGTCACGTGCTCGATGGTAGCACCTCACGCATCGTCCGCAGTAAACACAGGCGGACGAGTGGAGACAGAGAAAATGGAGCGTGGAAAATTTGCAAAACAGTGAGGCCGCGTTTTGATAAGGAAAAAGTTTCAGTTTTTCAAGCGTAGGTTTCAAATCTCCGTGTTAGAGTTTCTGCGCATTCCATTGCGGTGCTCGCCCACCCACGCAATTCTTATATGCACTAGGGGCTAGTTATTTTATCTGGAGTAGTTATTTTTCTTGTTTCAACTTGGGTAATCTGCTCTTTGGTTTTTCAAACTAGCCGTCTTCCTTTGATGGTAGGGCTGGGACGAAGCTTCCTTTTCGCGGCCGGTCCACAGTGCATGGGATGTGGATCAAAGGTCTGAGATGTGGGATCGATAACTGTAATTCCACATTTTACACCATCCAAAGCGGGAGACGTGTGTGCAAGAATAATCACGTCCAGGAGGGTCTGGAAACGACCGGTGACGACGACGATTATTCGGCAGTGGGTAAAGTAATCAGGCGGCCAAAAGGACCGAAGCATTCTAAAAGAAGCGAGGGCGAACATCCACTTCGAGGCATAGAGGCCAGAGAATTGCTTTGGAAGAGCATGCAGTTAGTCTTCCGAGAGCAGATGAAATATCTCATGGCGAAATGTGAATTGCCCGCCGAGTTCGAGGCGAATTGCCGAGAACTTTGGGCCTGCTTCTTGGCCTCCTTCCACCGATCTGGCTTCACAATGTCGCATCTCGTCGCGCTTCTGTACTTGGCAACTAGGCGGTCAAATGACCCAGTCACTCTCATGGATTTCAACTTCTGGATCACGACGTCGCAATTTCCCTATCTCGAGACGAATCAGCTCTTGCCACCAGAGACGTACCGACTCTTGCCATCGGACATGCGCAAGCATTTCATGCCGTCTTCGGGCCCCGGGAAACTGAGACTACATATTTTGGCAGACACGATCAAAGAGCGGTTCAAAAGAAAATACCCGCATTTAATATTTCACCCCATCGACCATCGATTTGTATGTTTTCAGATGTGTCGCAATTTGCTTCTCCCGCCGGCCGTGTACTGCGCAAGTCTCCGTATATTCGAGCTTTACGAAAAGATTCGCGATGACGATCAACATTGCATGTACGAAGACATTCCTGCTGCGTGTGCTGTCGTTGTGGCCACAAAGCTTTACTTCGGCTTGGACGACGATAAAGAGGCTACAAATTTTCGGGACAAACTGGGCTTTGACCTCGGGTTTTGGAGGGACATCATTCGCAAACTGTGGATCTTGGCCCCAGACTACGGACGCGCTGAGGAACGGCTCGTTTATAATTGGACAGGGGTCCAAATCGACGACTATTTGTCGTGGTACTCGCGGCACCTAACAATGCCTAGCTCTGATCCCCGCATCAGGTCGATTTTCCCACTCTCGGAGATTCCGGGCGATATGCCGGAACCAGAAGCATCACCAGAGGTTCTAACGGAGCTGTGTAAAATGCTCTACTCCACGTCTCCTCCTGATACCAAGGGTATCCCCGGTTCTGCATACAAGATCTACTCGCCTCAGTCAGAAGACGTGTCAAAGGGCTCGGCGCTGCTCTACAACATCCTCGAAAGGTTTCTGAGTGCCGACGCAGAGATTGTGAACACTATTATCAGGGGCTTTGAGACATGCATAAGAAGGAATTTATAGAAGATACTAAGCATTGGAAAATTAAACGGCCATTTGCATATCGATCTTGGATTGAGGCTTGTAATTATGGAGCTCGAAGTCCTCGAAAGTGAAATCCTCGATATTTTGGACTTTGCGCTTGAAGGTCAGTGTCGGGAACTCGTCAGGAACTCGAGAGCACTGCTCCTTCAAGGGCTCGACGTGATTGGCATATACATGAGCGTCGCCGAGTACGTACATGAACTCCCCGGGCTCGGTGCCTGTCACATGTGCAATCATCTTCGTCAATAGCGCATACGAGGCAATGTTGAACGGCACGCCGAGGCCCATGTCGCCGCTACGCTGATACATTTGGCAGTGGAGGAAGCGCGGACCCTCTTCGCCCTTTGGCATGGAAACGTAGAATTGGCAGAGAACATGGCACGGCGGCAGCGCCATGTACTTTTCCGCTGCCGGGTTCCAGGCGGACAGAATGATCCGACGCGAGTAAGGGTCGTTTTTAATCTGGTTGATAACCGACCTCAACTGGTCGACGCCCTTCCCAGTGTAGTCGGCGTCAGCCCCGTGATACTCGGCGCCGAAATGCCGCCATTGGAAGCCGTAGACGGGACCGAGATCGCCTTCTCTGTTTTCCGTCAAGCCGCGCTTATCTAGAAACTCGCGGCTCCCATTTCCATCCCAAATATGGATGTTCTTCGATGAGAGCTCATTAGCGTCTGTGGATCCCTTGATGAACCACAGGAGCTCCTGGGCAAGCCCGCGAAAGAAGGTACGCTTTGTCGTCAACAGCGGCAACTTATCATTTTTCAGGCTGAATCTTAATTGCGGAGGAGCAAAAATACTGTAAGTACCTGTCCCCGTTCGGTCAGATCTGAACTCGCCCTCACTGGCAATGCGAGAACACAGATCAAGGTAGGCCTGCTCTTCAGTGTTCATTGAGTAATCGTACGCGACGCGTTTTTGAAAAAGTAACCGTACCCTTTTTCAATTTAGCCTGCTTACGGTCCTAACCATCCCTCGCTCCAAGCACATGTGGTCAACAATAAATGTTTCCAATGTCGAGCTTCATCTAGCGGCAGTATTGCGATGTGGCCAGTCGTTTAGATGGAAAAGTCACAGTGACGGCATCTGGAGCATTTGCATGCAGAACCGCGTTTTATTTGTGAAGCAGGACAGCCAGAACCTGTTCTACAGAACTGAGGGCCCCGGCAACACCAAAGTTAGTGATCGTGATCTGGTTGAGGACTACTTCAACCTGAACATCAGCTTGAAAGACTTATATGAGGAATGGGTCGCGAAGGATGCAAAGCACTTCAAGAAAGTGCACTGGGGCGTGCGTATTCTGCGCCAGGACCCCTGGGAGACGCTTTGTGCATTTATCTGCAGTTCCAATAACAACATCAAAAGGATCTCGAAGATGGTCGAGTCTTTGTGCACGCATTTCGGTCCCTTTGTCGCCGAGATCCACGGTCATAAGTACTACGACTTCCCTGAGCCGAGCGCACTCGCGAAGGATCCCGAGCAGACCGAGCAGACTTTGAGAGAGCTTGGCTTTGGATACCGGGCTAAGTATATTGCTCAAACGGCGAAATTGATGACGCAAAAGCCTGAAGACTTCCTTTTCAAGCTGAGATTGGCCGGCATTGAGGAGTGCACGGAAGTACTCACTGCTTTCAGCGGTGTTGGTCCGAAAGTGGCGGACTGTGTCAGCCTCATGAGCCTCGACAAACATAGCGTTGTTCCCATCGACACGCATATGTACCAGATTGCGAGCCGCAACTACAATTTGAAGTTTGCGCCAGGAAACAAGAGCTACAAGGAAGTACAGGGCAAGCTTGCCGGAATTTGGGGCGACTATGCCGGCTGGGCCCATTCCGTGCTCTTTGCCGGCGACTTGCCGGATCTCGACACATTGAAGCCAGAGCGTGACTATGAAAGAGAGCAAACAGCGCGCAAGAAAATAAAAACTGAGCCGAAGCTGGAAATTAAGGTATAGGTATGGAGCATATATATTTAACCACCCAAGACTTTATGCACTGTTCATGTAATGTAGCCATGGCGATGTCTGAGTCGTATCCCCAACCCTGACCTCCGCACAAAGCGTGACTCACACAATTTTTCAAATTTCACATTGACAAAAAATGGCCGCTCTTAGAAATGTCCGGCTAGGTCTGCAGCAAGTCCGCTGGAGCTCCAGTCTGAACGCCCTGGCGTACAAAGCCATGCAAAGAAACATGCAGAGACCGCCTCTACCCACTATCGAGGCCCCGAGCTGGTCGCGCGACGCGGCGATCTCGTCTATTCTCTACGAGACCCCGTCACCAAAAAAGCACGTATCCAATACGCACATCCTTCAGTGCCTTGTGCAAAATGAGCCTGGTGTTCTTGCGCATGTGTCGAGCGCCCTCGCCGGCCGTGGTTTCAACATCGACTCTCTCGTTGTGTCGAACACCGAGGTCAAGGAGCTCAGTAGAATGACGATTGTTCTCTGTGGAGACTCGGGCATCATTGAGCAAGCGCGGCGACAAGTCGAGGACCTCGTGCCTGTGTGGGCTGTGCTCGACTACACGAATGCGCCGCTTGTCGAACGCGAACTGCTGATGGCGAAGATCTCGCTGCTCGGGCCTGAGTACTTCGCCGACCTCGTGGCTCACCACGGCCATGCGCACAAGGCGCAGATCGGCGAGGCTGCTCCGGCAACGACCCAAGAGCAGCTCGACTACCGCAAGGAGAAGTACCACCCGAGCAACATCCCGCTCAGCGAGCAGCTCCGTCACAAGCATATCCACTTGGAGGCCATTACAAAGCTCTCTGAGCACTACGGCGGCAAGATTGCCGACATCAGCGAGCGCAACTGCATTGTGGAACTCTGCGCCGAGCCCGAGCGCGTCTCGCGGTTCCTGAGGCACATCAAGCCGTTCGGTGTCATTGAGACGGTGAGAACTGGCATAACCGTGCTGACGAAGACTCCTATGGACGGCGAGTACGAGATTGACGAAGCCGAGACAAAGGTCGATGTCGATCTCGACGATCTTCCTCCGGGCTAGATGGACAGTCTTGACAAATTCTGGAGGATAAAAGGCTACAAACCAAACTACATATAATCGGCATGTATCAAGCGCGCATCTCAGTTTTCCCCTTGATTCGCACCTGCTTAATCAATAAAGAGCCCACCGAGGTATCGAACCTGATGTCGACTACGGCATCGTACCGGATAGTTGCTTTGCCGTACAATAAAATAGATCTCGTCACGTCAGCAAACACAGAGTTATCGGTGATCTGCAGAGGAAGGTCGTCGAAGAAGAGCACGACCTCGTAGCCCGCCTCGTGTGCGAAGGAGATCGTTTGCATCCATTTCTCGGACGCCAGCAGCTGACCGAAATGGTTGTGGCTCTCGTCGAACAGCTGTATGTTGCCCATGACTCCGGTAACCATAATCGCCGTTTTGGCATTCAGTTCCAGGTACGACGGCAGCACGACGTCGGCAATGGCCTTGCCATTGAACCGGACCGTATCCGACACGCCAGTGCCTGAGCTGCCACTGAACCGCACTTCCTCCAGAGCCACGCTCTGAATGAGCTTCTCTGTCGCCGGTTTGCCGTTCACGGTGTAGGGAATCTCGAATCCCGTGAGCAGCTCGCCGACTATGACCGGCTGCCCCTCTTCACTCACACCTTGCACGTAGAAGGTCGACGTCTCGCCAGCGAGGTACGCGCGAATCCAGGCATCGAGCGGTGAGAGCGAGTTTTCCTTTGTGGAGTCACAGGCCTCGATCAAGCTTGCCGGCAGCTCGTCAACAACCGAGGAAAAGAGCACGTTCACGATCATGTCCTCACCGCGAAGCTCGAAGGGAAGCGTTTTGCCCTTGCAGAGCACCTCGAGCTGCTCCGCGTCGCAGCCAGGGATTTTCACGTGCCAAAACAGCTCGGGCAGCCCGCCGGAAACAGGGAACTCGTCAATGGTTGCGTTCATGAGCGCTGTGACATTGAGGCTGTGCAGCTTGCTTGCGTCGACCTTGACGTCCGAGATCTCGGCGAGGTCCTCGCTCGTTTGCTGCGGCAGTTTGAAGTCTCTCTCGAGCACGAAGGGCACCCTAAAACTGAGCCCGTACTTCGAAGCAATTGCCGTTCCAGCGGCCTTGAATCTGACGGGCTTGTTTGTGAGCAGCCGCTTCGCGACGTACCCGAGCGTGCCTGTTTGGCCGACCTCGGTCAGCACTGCCTGCAACTCGAGTTCTTGGTAGCTGCTTGGATGCAAATCGATGTCGAACACGTTGGCAACTCGCAGCTCGATGACGTGTCTCCATATATCCTCTTCCTCGATGTACGCACCGACTTCGACGGCGTCGTCCACGCGCAGCGCAAACGAGCCGAGCTTCTTCGCCGCAAGCTCCGCAATGCCTCGGGTGAACCCGACACCGAGTTTGTCGTAGTCCATGACAATGCTGGCTTGCGCAGCCACGCATATTTCGTGGTCGCGGATCTCGAGGAGCTGTGCACTCAATGGCGTGATGTCCGGCACCTCGAGCAGATTGCTTACGACTTCTGGGTCTCTCAGAGCAGAGAACCAGGATGTGGCGAAATACAACAGCGCAAACAGGCTGATGGCCACAATAACGGCGCCAGGACGTCGCACGATGATACTGAAGAATGAGGTGCCCGGTTGCTCTTCCTGCAATGCGTCTTCGAATTGATGCTGGATATCCTGGAGATTGCTAGTCTCAGTTTGTCGCTCATTTCCTTGCGAAGCCGCTAGCAATGGCTCGCGTTCGGACATTGCTCAGGTGCACGTTCTTGTTAGTAAATTCAACCTACCCTTTATCACTAACCTACGCTTGACATTTTTTTGTCACTTTCCTCACCCACAGTGGAAAATGTTGTACCTAGTTGGATTGGGTCTCTCCGACGCAAAGGATATCACAGTTCGTGGTCTAGAAATTGTCAAAAAATGCGATCGCATATACTTAGAGGCGTACACTAGTATTCTGATGAGTGCGCAGGCAAGCAATTTGGAAGAGTACTATGGCAAGAAGATCACTTTGGCCGACCGCGAGCTTGTGGAATCCGGCAGCGACGAGATTCTTGAAGGGGCCGATAAGGACGTGAACGTGGCATTCCTTGTTGTTGGAGACCCGTTTGGCGCGACCACACACACTGATCTCGTTCTGCGCGCCCGCGAGAAGGGAATCAAGACCGAAGTCGTGCACAATGCGTCCGTCATGAACGCCATTGGCGTGACGGGTGTTCAACTCTACAATTTCGGGCAAACGGTGTCGCTCGTGTTTTTCACGGACTCGTGGCGCCCGGATAGCTTCTACGACAAAATCCTCGAGAACCGGCGCATTGGTCTGCACACGCTCGTGCTTCTCGACATCAAGGTCAAAGAGCAGACACTGTACAACCTCTTCCGAGGAAATAATATCTATGAGCCGCCGCGGTACATGTCAATTGAGACGGCGGCCGAGCAACTGATCGAGGTCCAGGAGAAGAGGCAGGAAACCAACTACTCAGGCAACACGCCATGCATTGCTGTTTCGCGACTGGGGTCTCCGAACCAAGTCATCAAGGCAGGCACTCTGCAGGAACTCTCTGAATATGAGTCCGGCGAGCCCTTGCACTCTTTAATTATTCTCGGGAACCGTATCCATGATCTGGAGACGGAGTATTTCATGCAGTGGGCCATTAATGAACAGACGCTGAGACAGGCGCTCGCCGACGACCAAAAGATTGAGTTTTCTTAGATAGATAGACACATGTAAATACCTTGGATCAGTGTTCTACAACAAATCAGCCTCCCATTGATTGAATTTTTTCTCCAGGCGTTTTGAGTTTTTGCAGAAATCGCAAGCGAAATCACAGAATCCACGGCTCGTGTCGCCAAAATAGTTGCCTAATGCGTCGTGGCGACAGCGCATCTCCGTAGAGAAGCGGAGTAACGCAATTGCAGATTGCCGCTCACTAGGCTGGGCCAGATCACGGCACTTCAAAGCCTCGTCTCTCGAAAAGTAGAGAATGCACCGTGCCGCCTTTCGGTCGCGTCCAGCACGACCTGTTTGCTGCGCGTAGGCCTCGATATTGCTCGGTAGGTTCAAGTGGATCACAAACCGCACATCGGGCTTATCAATGCCCAAACCGAATGCGACAGTTGCGACGACAATGGAGCATGCTCGGTCGCCCTTCACAAACTTATCCAGAATGTCCTCGCGATCTTCCATGGGCATTCCGGCATTGTATGGTCTCGCACAAGGTCCCAATACGCTGTTAATCTCATCGGCTATCTTCTCTGTTTCATCTCGGCGGCGGCAGTACACGACTCCGCATCCAGGATACTTAGTCGTACTCTCGCTGAGCTGTGCAATGCGACTGCGGTACATTTTCAAGAATCTCAAACAATTGGCCAGCCGGTCCGCGGGGTCTTCGATATACCGGACCTCATAGTGGAGATACGGCCGGCGCACCTCGCCTATGAACTTTGTGCAGCTTTTGAGAGCAAGCACGTCGTTCAGCTGTTTCTGCATCGCCGGCGATGCAGTGCCAGTGAGCGCCATGAACGGAACCGAGCTCGCCAGCATCGGCCGGAACTCCGAGCCCAACCGAGCATAATCCTTGCGAAAGCTCTCACCCCATTCTACGGCGCAGTGCGCCTCGTCGATGACCACGCGGTTGATCAGTCCCTTCTGCGAGCATCTTCTCACAAACTGGCCGAACATCTCGCTGAAACACTGCTCCGCAGAGCAGTACAGCAGGCACTTCTCGCCTCTTTCGAACGAATCCAGTATAGCCAACTTCTGTGGCCTTGATGTAGTGCTGTTGATCGTGTCCGCTGAGATGCCGAGATTTTGGAGCGCTTGGACCTGGTCCTTCATCAAGGCGAGCAGCGGCGAAATCACTATGTAGAATCCACCGGCTTTGGCTTCAACCACAGCGGGTAGTTGGAACGTCAGCGATTTTCCGTGGCCCGTAGGCAGAACCACAAGTACGTCCTTTTTCGCCAGAACCGCATCGATTATCTCTGCTTGATTCGCTCTGAAATGGTCTCTTTTGAAATCCTCGCGTAGAACTTGGTGAATAATTCCATTCATTCTTTCTATCTACGAAAAAATAGTACGTGGTTTCTTGATTCTGGAATATTATGTATCCAAGTTTTCGACATCCAATTTCTACTTTCAGAAATCGAACTTCCTACTAGGACTTTCTTCTGGGGGATAAAAAAGCTTACTTATGAAGCTGTGGCAACGCAGGAGCAGAGAAAACTCAAACGTCGTGGCAAATCCCCGTTGCGTTTTTGATCATGAAAGAAAAATGCGCTGAGCTGCCCTGGCCACTTTTATACGCGCAGTCCATTGCTGAGTCATACTGTCGCTATCCTCTTCGATGAGTAGAGTATTCCGCCGGTTAGCCTCGACGGCTCCTCTGCTCACTCCTGAGAAGCCAGAGAGGATTGTCCAGCTGTTGAGACCCATTGGCGTGGCCACAAAGCCATTGGTTTCCCAGAATCCCGAGAAGAAAACGTTCGCCGAACGTAAAGCCGACTTTTTAGACGCGAAAAAAAACCGGATGAGGAGAGAAGAGCTCAAAGAAGAGTTTGCTAAATCGTCTTTTGCCGACATTTATGGAATGCGAGACACGGGCGGGAAGATATTCACGGCGCCGCCAAAAATGTTCAGCGCCGAAGAGGCCTTGTATATGCCGAACATCATGGGCAAATCGCTTACGGATCCTTCCTTGGTTGGCGAAAGTAGCGTTTTACAGCTTCTCTCGAACAGAGGACCTTCTATTTTGCGCCTCTTCTCATCCTCCCTCGGACAACAGCAGATCAAGCAGTTTACAGAGGACGTCGATATCAAAGATGTACGGCTCGTTGATGTGAACATGCCGACGAGCTGGATCAACCGGATGTTGGTCAAATTTTCCTCGAGAAGTATTCTCAGAAAGGAGGTAGGCGACAATGCTGCTTCTCACAAGTACCTCATTGCTGGAGAAGTGATGGCGCCCAGTACTCGCAAAGCGCTCGGTGCCATCAACAACCTTGCGGGCTACCTCTTTGTGTGTGATTCGGATGGTAAGATCCGCTGGGCTGCGTCGGGATCGCCAGTTGGTGATGAAAAGCAGCGCATGCTGGGTGTTCTCGACACTTTAAAAAAAAACTGAATAGAATTTTTTTCTTGTACATATTTCGCTTCGCAATGGCCGTCCACTGTTTGCTAAGGCGCGCAGTCGCCTATGAATCAGTACTGAGCCCTACTGGCTGTGAGCACACATAAGCATCTTCGCTTATTTCAGTCGGATACTGTCCCATGGCACAGCCATCAAGCGGGTTTGTGGGTTGTTAAAACCTACTCCTGGCTGACAAGTTCCAGTCGCCTAGTGGTTCAAGGCCTCGTGCTTATATTATTACCACGTCTTACGGGTTTATATGCTTCTCGCCAGCTAAACACTGGTCAAGTAACGCGAAGATCGTGGGTTCGATCCCCACCTGGAACACTTTTTTTTTTTCTAGGTAAAGCTATACACGTTTGAAAAGTAAATATTAGAAAGCCGAATATTTTTCATTTGTTTCGACATCGGCTGTTTTGGCCACAAGCAAGCGGTGCAAGTCATGATACGCCTCCGACACGCTTACCTTCGATGGCCCTTCAATTAGCAAATGCAGTCTTGAATCCTTAGATGATTTGGGTGCGTAAACGCCCTTGAGAGTAAGCGAGACGTGATGTTTCTCGATCACATCGTCTTGATTTGCAGCAGACGTCACTGCAATGCGAGCCTCCTTCGGCGCTTTATCGATCATGAGATGAGCCAAATAGACAGAGCCGCGCTGCTGAATTTCCAAAATATCCTCGGGCTCTACAGAGTCTTGGTGCTCGCCATATGCATCCTGCTCTACTGATTTTTGTAGGTTCCACCTGCTCTCAAGCCGAGATAATCCGTGACCACCAAAACCGTGCCACTTGTTCCCGTTTTTCTCGGCCGTCGCGGCATACTCTGCCGCCATTCGCCTAATATTCTCGTCTTGTATCTTAAAGCATTTCGAAAGCTGGAATGCCTCGCGTTTCTCCTGCGGTTCCAAGAAAGTAACACACGTGCCCGTCTCGCCCGCTCTGCCGGTGCGACCGGCTCTGTGAACATAGTCCTCCAAATGCGAAGCGGCGTCATAGTTCACGACGAGCTTCAGATGCTTCAAGTCGAGGCCGCGCGCCGCTACAGAGGTCGCAACGAGCACTGACAGCTCGCGCTTTTTGAAATCGGTGATGACATCCTCTCTATCTCGTTGATCCATGCCGCCGTGGAGTGTTTGACTTTTCACGCCCTTTTTAACAAGTTTGAAGTTCAAGTCGTCGGCTCCGGATTGCGTGTTCACAAACACAATCGCGCTCCCTTCGGATGTCTGTTGCAATGTCTTCAACAGCTCCTCGAATTTGTCGTTTGGTTTGGAAACTAACTGCTTCACGTTGCTCGGCACTTTAGATTGTACTCCAATAAGCACTTTAACCGCATCGTGCAAAATCCTGTTCACAAGCACTTCCATTGCTGGTAGCATCGTCGCACTAAAAACCACAGTTTGCCGGTCGGGGCGGATGGTTTCGACGATCTTCCGCACTTGAGGACCGAATCCTAGATCAAACATCCTGTCTGTCTCGTCAACAACGAGGTAGGTCACCGAGCTCAACGAGAGCACTCGGCCGTTGTTCACAGCCAGCAGATCTATTAAGCGGCCCGGCGTGGCCACGACTACATGGCAGTTGCTGTTGACCAACTGCGAGATCTGGTGGGCTATGTTGGATCCACCGTAGCAGCCAAGGGCCTTCAGTCCCAACGAGGTCATCCAAGGCGAGAGCTCATGGCAAATCTGAATACACAGCTCCCGAGTGGGAACCAAGATCACGGCATAGGGGCTGCGGAACTTTTTGTATATCTCCATGTTCGCCGCCAAATGACGACACATTGGGATGATGAAGGCTGCCGTCTTGCCCGACCCAGTCGGGGCAATTGCCACTACATCACAGCCGCTCATTATCACAGGTAAAGTCTGGGCCTGCACAGGAGTTGGAGCGCTGTATCCGCGAGCTTTAATGACCTTCATCAGCGGGAGCGGAAGGCCTGCCTCATTCCATTGAAGAATCGGGCCCCAAGCCTCATCGATCTGGATGTTATACAGCTCTCTGAACTCGTTTACTCTTTCGGATTTCTCGAGTCGCGGCTCAAACAGCCTTTTCAGGAAGGGAAAAGTCGAGTGTTCAGTCTTGATTTTATCCAATTTCCCTTTCGAAGAGGAGCTTGTAGGAGTACTCACTGTTGCAGGATCCGGAGCCCTCTGACTATCGGTTTCTTCGAGAACGGTGCTTGCTTGAGTTGACTCAGGCAGAGCTTCGAGGAATGAATCAATGGACTCTAAATTGGGCTCGTGTGCAGTCTCTACATCTGAATCCAGTCTCTGCACTTTAGGAGCTCTCTTCAAAGCCACTCGGCCATGTTTGGTCCTCTTCACAGGCTTGCGAAGATTCACTTGCAGTGGCATATCTCATAAGGGTTCGCCTTCACGCCTCACACGTACAGTACCGGCAAAAAAGTATGAGTTCAATTGAGTATTCACGATTCCGAGCTCATCTGAAACTGCTAATTAATCGCCTGAAACTCTTGCAGCAAAAGAAGACGGCTATTGCCAAACAAAACCGGCGCACTCTGTCGCAAGTTCTCGAGGAAGGGAAAATCGAGAGTGCGCGGATCAGAATAGAGAATGTGATCCAGGAAGACATCTATGTAGAGCTCCTCGAATCTCTGGAGATCTACGCGGAACTGGCGCTGGCCCGCTGCTCGACAATCTCTAATGGCCAGATCAACGATGACCGGCTGCGCGAGGCTCTACAAGTCCTCGTATACAGTGCGCAATTCACGGATATCAAAGAGTTGCAGACGCTGAAAGTAATGATCAGCCACCTTGTGTCCAAGGAATTCGTTCTTAAGGCCGCCGAAAGTAAAGAAGGGATCTCGCCGAAGATCCTCGCGAAAATTCATATTGAGATACCCAAGCCGGAACTGGTCGATCTCTACTTGCTTGAAATCGCTAAGGCTTACAATGTCGAAGTCCCCGGGGTGTACACGCCGCCGGCCGTGGAGGAAAAGGAGCCTCAAACGGCTGAGCCGAACGGCGAGGACGAAAAGCCCGCGGACGACATCTGGGCTCGATTTGCGGCACTCAAGAAATAATAATCTAGAAAGTGAACCTGAATTAGAATTCGAGTCTATACAAACTAAATTTAAAGGCAGTTGGCGAATCTTTGCTTACTCATCTGAATTAATTCTGCCTCACAATGTCTGGCAACGTCTTGTTCACCGATCTTTTCCGGATCGAGAGCCTTGATCAAGGCAAGTACGACCGCGTGACCCGTATCGAGGCGCAGAGCACAACAAATGCCGACCTGCAATTGAGTCTGGACATCAACACGGAGCTCTACCAGGTCCAGCAGGGCGAGACGCTGACCATCGCGATTGCGAGCTCGTTGGGCGACACGAATCCGAGCCGCAGCTGGCGTCCTCCGCGGGCCGGTGAGACCTCGCTCGCCGACGAGTATGAGTATGTCATGCACGGCAAAGTATACAAGTTCACAGACTCAGAAACGGGCGACAAGGACAGGCTGGCTCTGTACGCTTCATTTGGCGGGCTTCTTCTGAGTCTCGAGGGCAGCTACCGCCACCTTGCTGCGCTCAAACAGGAGCAGATTTACTTGCTAATCCGGAGATAAGTTTTAGCGAGTGATATAAAAAATAGATCCGTGTGTTATACGGTGCAAGATAAGGTTCCGGATGCGGTACCCGATACGCCAGATACGGTGCGAGATCTGGGTGCCAGATCTGCTAGATCCGATGCCAGATCCGGCCAGATAAGGTGCCAGATAAGCCAGATACGGTGCCAGATAAGGTGCCAGATAAGGTGCCCGATCCACCAGATCCGGTGCCAGATAAGGTGCAAGTATAATATGTAGTTTACACAGTAGCGAATCGCTTTCCGAGCTTAGCGATCATGTATTTTGTGCTTCGGAACACGCCCGCTGTCAACACACCCTTCATGCTCTGGGTAAGCGACGGATGCTTGATTATCCGCGCTACCGCGTTGGCGACTCGCAACCTCTTAACGGCATGCGATCCGTCCTTCGTGATGAAACTACGGAACTGGCGGGGTAAATATCCTAGCAGCTCGTCCTCATTGTGGGGCAATTGTTCTAATGGCAGGCCCTTGCTCTCCGGCCCGATGCCAGTGAACTCCTTGACTGGCGAGGAGATCCCCATGCTCTCGAAATGCGGGCTATACAGAGCGCGGAAGTTCTGAAACTGATTTTTGACGATGTTCTGCACTTTTAGTGGGTTTTCCGCAAACGCCATGCGCACATCGCCCATGTAAGACACACCAGCGATCCGCTGGTAGAGCTCGAGCTCGCTGAAATGCTGCGGCAGCAGGAGCAGAGCTGTGCACATTGCACTTCTTAGGTTGACGCGCTGAGCAGCGGCTATGTCCGGGTGATCGATGACTAGCTTCACCGGTTTATGGAGCCGGCCGGCTATATACAGCGTTCGCCAGTTCGTGAGGTCGTCGCGTATTGTGTCAAGACTGGCGACGCCATATTTGACCTCCTTGTCCCCGATCTTCACGTACGGGTTGAAATAGACGCCGGCACCGAGCCTTTCTTGTGTAAAGGCCACGGCCGAGCTCCCTAAAATCTTCAATCCCGAATAGTGCTGCGGGTTTTCCTCGATGTTCTGGCGGTGCCACTCGCGCGCGTTCTCCACGCCAAAGATCATGTCGATCTGTCTTGGCTGTGAATCTGATTTAGTGCCTTGACTGAACACACCGCTGCCATAGCCAAAACAGAATTTGATCGGGGCCTTGAAATTGTGGCATATTTCCTGTAAAGCCCTCCGCGACGACAGCATCGAGGCCTGGTCAATTCCTCCGCACAGAGCTCTGCCCAAGTAGTTTTTCAACCACAATCGGTACACCGAAATGGGACCGATCCGAGGGTAAGGTGCCGGTAGGCGGGCCTCGGCGTTATCGCTTGCACACTGAAAAATTATGGACGGTATCAAACACATCATTCTCGTGCTTTCGGGTAAAGGCGGCGTCGGCAAATCGTCCACAAGTACGCAAATCGCCCTCTCTCTAAAAGACCAGGGATTCAAGGTCGGGCTTCTAGACATTGATCTCACGGGCCCTTCAATTCCGCGAATGTTCGGGCTCGAGTCGTCTAAAGTCCATCAGAGCAGTGCCGGGTGGGTCCCTGTGTACACAGATAGCTCGAGGAGGCTAGCCGTGATGTCACTGGGCTTTCTTCTCCCCGATCGCGGCAAAAGCGTTGTGTGGCGAGGCCCGAAAAAGACGGCTATGATCCGCCAGTTTGTCCAGGATGTAGTCTGGGGCGATCTGGACTACCTTATTATCGACACTCCGCCAGGAACCAGCGATGAGCACATCTCCATTGCGACCGAACTACAAGCACTCGTAAACGTGGACGGCGCCGTGCTCGTGACGACGCCACAGGAAGTGGCTGCTGCAGATGTGCGCAAAGAGCTCAATTTCTGCCGGAAAGTCGATTTCCCGGTAATGGGGGTCATCGAGAATATGAGCGGGTACGTGTGCCCGCACTGCTCGGAATGCACAAACATCTTTTCTAAAGGGGGCGGCGAGAATTTGGCCAAGAGCTATAATGTGCCCTTCCTCGGGTCGGTTCCCTTGGATCCCCAGTTCATCCAATTGGTTGAAAAGGGCGATGTTGTTGAGAAGTATCATGAGACCGAGCTGTCGAGAATATTCGAAGGCATCACTAAACAGATTCGAGACTCGCCGCATACCCGTCATAAGCTAGTAGTTAGCTAGCCATAATGAAGTAATGAACAATAATAATAAATTAAAACTATTTTTGAGACCAGCATCAAAAACTATATCTCCGGTAGTGGAACTGCTTCGAGCTCGCAGTCTTGCGGTTATGCGTCGGAAGCTCGTCCTGCTCGATGATTTTCTGGAGTTTTTCCGTGCCGTACTTGAACCCGACCTCGCGGATCTCGTCGAATCGGCCGAAGTCTAAGGTCGCATAGTTATCGATCGGCGGGCGTAAGTACAGCACGTCCTTCATACGCTTCGCCTCCTCCAAAGCTTTGACACTGGACACGTACGTGAGCCGCTGCTGGATTTCGGCGATGTTCGGCGGATTCGGCTCGTTGCTGAACGGGTTGTACTTGTTTACGAGGCCCCAGAACCCGCTCAGAGTGTCGCCGTATTTCAGGTGCGTCGCGTCGTCCACGGCACCCACATCCACAGCCAGCACATAACGCGCGCCGAGCTTCTTCATCTCCGTAACGGGCAAGTTGTCGACGTACCCGCCGTCCAACAGCATGTTGCCTTTCTCCTCAATCGGCGGCAAAAGCCCGGCCAGCGACATCGACGCGCGAATGTACCGCCACGAGTACCCGCGATGATGCACGTCCATGGTGGAGAGCGACAGGTTTGTGGTGTTCGTGAAATACTGGAGCCAGAAGTCCTCGATTCGAGAGTCGCCGAGGGCTTTCCAAACAGCGCGGTTGAACTCGTGGCCCGTCGTCCACGCCGTCATTGGGTAGGTGATGTCCCAAAGCAAGCGCCAGAACTCGGACACGCGCGCGCTGAACTGCTTCGACTTGCGCAGCAGCGGCACAAAGTCGTAGTCCTTTGCATACAGCCCGCCAATAAGGGATCCAATCGACGTCCCGCCGACCATGTCGATGGGCACGCCGGCCTCTTCCAGAGCCTGGATAACGCCGATATGGCTCAGCCCGCGAGCGCCGCCTCCGCCCAGTACAAGGCCCACTGCCTCGCCGGACAGGATGCGCGCGAGGCGCGAGAAGTCGTTTTTGTAAGGAAGGCTCGCCGTTCCGCCGGGATTAATATCCGTGTATCTTCTCAGCAGTTTGCTCTGATTGAGTAGCTTGATTTCGTCCTGTACCCGGCTTTTGATCTGCCGGAGCTTCTTCTGTACGCGGTTCGGCTGTTGGAAGGTCATGACATGGTCATCCTCCGGTTCGAAGTCCATTTCGATATGGTGGTGACGCGAGATCCAGGGGCGGTGTTTGAGCCACTTCGCCGTGGAGCCATGCTTCACCTGCTTCTCTCTATGTAGAAGGATGAGGTGGGCCATTGACCTGTTCGGCGACTTGATGACAAGTCTCTCGACGTCGCAAAAGGTCGGCGCTGCAGACCCGTCGGCAACTAGGAGGATCATGTATGTTTCGCTGATGCAAGTGCGCGTCCACGACGAGTTCGAGTTGCCGTCTCCGACATAGAGAATAATGTCGAACCGGTCCTCGAGCTCGCCAAGGTACGCCTTGAGCTTCAGCGAGCCCATTTTGTGGAAGGCGTACTTGCCCAAGTATTGCAGAATGGTCGCGTTCGTGAGCACCTTCACACTCTTGCCGTTCATTTGGAAGGCCGTCTTGAGCTTGCTCGCGAACTCGTCGATGGGCACGCCGGACATAACGGGCAGAACGGCAATGGCCTTGATGTTCTGGAACTGCGACTGCTCCGCGGGCACTTGCGCCTCCATGGACTGCACGACCATCCTCGACATCTCGAATGCGATGTTCGGGTACTGCCGCGCCAAAATCGGGATCAAAGACCGCGGGAACCGCGAAAGCTCGGTATCGCGAACCGCCACCGTGGTATACTTGTACTTCCCGCCGCTCATCGTCTCGAGTTCTCCAATACTCGAGCCGTGGCCGTATTCGCCTATGACCTTCTTGTTCTGGTACGCGCGCAGCCGCCCGTTCAACACGAAGTAGATCGCGTCGGCTGACGAGCCCTGCCTAATAACGCGATCGCCGCTGCGCACGCTGATCCATTCGAGGGCGAAGTCTAGCTGTACCATTGGCCGAGACAGGTTGTTCGTCAACGTCTTCGCTGCGGACAAGTACAGAATCGGGTCCATTTCGATGATGAATTCGAAGCAGCTCTTCGGGATTATGGCCACGAAGGTGTCCTCCTTAGCAATTAGATCGACGAAGGCTGTGTTGGACGCAATCGTTTCCAAGAACCCAGTGACACAGCCGGACTTCACTTCGTAGAGCAGTTGGCCCTGGTTTTGCACATTTAGAGTGCCTTCCAAGACATAGATGATTCCAGACGACCGCTCGTTGTAATGAACAACGTACTCTCCCGCGCGGTACCAGAACAGCTCGAGCTTTTCGCTCATATGGTTGATGATGTCTTGCGGGCTCATCTCATTAGGCTTGCGGCCAATGTACAGCCCCGGCTGTGACGCGGCCTGTTTTTTCGGCTCCTGTCTCTGCTCGAATTTAGAAATCTCGAGACCCATGATCGACACAATCGACTCCACAATCTCGCATCTCATGCGGAACTCCTCTTGCACTCGGGCCTTGCGCAAAGACGTCGTGTCCGGGGAAGAAAGCTCGGGATGGTCCTGCTCAAGCGACTTGATCCCGGGCGTGATACTCCTCCGCATCGCGTCGCTGAAGCCGGACTTGCTACGCCCGCGGCTCACGCTCGCCTCGCCACTGAGCATGCCTCTGGACAGCGACGGCAAGTGGGTGGAGCTGAGCTGGAAGATAGACTCGTCCGATCCCGAGTGCGCGAGCTGAGTTCGGATTTGCTTGACCATGCTTCGCGCTGTTTCATCAGAAACGGCCCGGTAAGATTTGTTCCAAGTGGGATCATTGAGCAGCCGCTCCGTCTCGTAGAATTGCTGCGTCAAGTTCAGATACCTCTGACAGGTCCGGAACGTGATTTGCGACCACCGGAACAGGATGATTTGCACGATGTTCGCGGTCGCCACGGGGAACTTCCACTTCATGTTGCGAAACGCCTCGGCCGGGATCACGACGATTGTCGACGGCTCGGCGGCCACGGCGCAGATCGTGGCGTTCACCTTTTCGAATGTGTTTGTGCCTTCGTCGCCCGTCTCGGACAGAAGCGATAGGATCGACGACAGCGAGGATATCGGCGCGGGCCGCTTGATCTCATTGAGCAGATCAAGCCCGTTCGACGAGGTCTCGCTGTGGCAGTAGACGCTCATCGCACCGCTAATGACGACGGTGAATCCGTCCAGTTCTTTTAGGTTCACTCTTTCACCCACATTGACGCGCAGCGTCTTCGTGGATTTCGTCAACTCGTTGAACACGTCGCTGTCCAGATACCCGAACACCTTGATCGCTTTCAAGAAGTCGTCCAGTTGCGACGTCGGCGAGGGATTCTGCAACTCCGCGTCCTCGCTGTCGGAATCCGAGGGAACATCCCACATCTCGGAAAGAATTGCACTCTCCTCTTCCTCCTCATTGTCGAGTTCCTTCGGTAAGCGTGAATAGCGGGTCGTCACTCGGCGTCTCACAAGTGAAGAAAACACTGCCCCAAAGATAGCAAGAAGTATGAGCAGTGTGGACGTGCGCAGAGATATGGAAACCTGGGCATTCAGCCACAGGGGTAGGCGTCCAAGGATAGGAACTGCCATCGCATGCACCTGCTGTATTTCTGCAAAGTATGTGTAGTAGCCACGACCCTGCTTGTGTGGTTGATATAGAGAGGGGTTACCTATGTGCCTATTAGATAATGTTGAAATGCAAAGTGAGCAGAATGAGCAAGATATTTTAGACTTTTCGATTCCGGATTGAGTCGTGCAGATGCTTATAATGACCCTCGTTTGATTTGCCCGGCATTATGAGTCTTTCTCGTGGCGGCAAGGCAGCGTCTATTTCGATAATTACGTCGAGGCAGTCGTTCAGACACGCCTCCACGGATCGGAACTTTGTTTCGAGCCTGTTTATTTCCGAGTAGAGTCCCGTCATGTCTGATTTCTCGATATTTTTCGACACCTTCGAGTTCACGGAGGTTGCGGTTTTCTCGGCCTCTTTCAACCGCGTCAGGACCTCTGTTTGGTTTTCCAAAGCCTTTTCGATCTCGGTATGCAGTTCATCTTGGTAGCAATTCTGCACATCGTTTAGTGCATTGACGAAAGCTTCCGTGGATCCAACCCATTGATGCTGGTGCTGTGGTTTCATAAGGTAAGGATGTACAAGCTGATTAGGTGTTCGTGAAGATCTGTGCTCGTCACGAAGTCGTGAAGGCGGCTTGGGGCATCTATCAAAGAGACACGCAGGTTGCGCGGCGAGAAAAGCTGCAGCACCGGTACGAAAAAAATGAGAGAAGCTCGTGACGGGCTCGAAAGAAAGAGTGGCGACACTCGACCTGAAAAATCACACAGATCCTGCTCACAGAGGAGATCAACAGCATTTCAGGTGCCGCCAAAGGTATATTGTCCCAAAAGGCCGCCATGGCATCAGTACCATCGTGTTCTTCAGTTTCCGAGTCAAACCGATGATCAACAGAGAGAAGCTGCGACTGTACAGATCAGTTCATGGACCTGTTAATTATTAGATGGAGTTCAACTCTGTGGATTATAAATGTGAATTGATTACAATGTGGGTAAATATGCTAATGAATTAGGAGTTGTCGAGTTCGTGCTCGTACGCCATGGCAGATTGGAGGATCCAGGAATCTTCGACCTTCAGGTGGTCTCGCATGACCTTCAGCCACCCCTCGGCGGATAGTTCGTCGTCGTTCGGGTGGCCATCTGCATCGAGCTCGAGTGGATCGCACACTGCACCGAGTCTGATTTGCCGGATGCGATCGATCATCCAGCCGCTGATGACCAGCGTGTCACCGAGTCCGTTATTTTTATAGAGCGTGTTCATCTCCATGCCGCGTTTTATGCCCTCGGTCTCGAGTCGGCATTCCATGCTATTGCGCCATTCCCAGGCAAGGCAGGCGTCCAATTCTCGGCACATCTGCATGCACGCTGGTTTCGTGACCTCCTCGCCCGTGGGTGTAGTGCGGATGAACACGGGCCCCACGGGATTGATGATCCAGTTTTTTTTCTCCTCGGCTATGTAAGGAAGGATGAAGTCTCTGTAGAATGCGCCGCCTGTATGGCTACTGTTGCCGGCATCGTGACTGGCTGCGACATCTCGGCCGAAAATGCTCTCGAACTCCCAGACTTGCAGCCCCGCAAAGGCGCGCAGGGGCTCGCACCAGTCGGATTTCCGAATGGTCGTGCTGCTAATGTTTCTCGCCTCTAGAGTTTTCAAGTCAGTAGGAAGCTTTCGCGACTTCTCGTATTCCTCAAAGGTCGTTCGCGATAACACCAAAATGTCTGGCCCGCCATCGGTCGTGAATTGCATCTCGCGCGGGTCGATGTCGAGAGCGCGTGGACTGACGTACTGGTCTTCGCGCACAACGATGACCCATTCCGTTTCTGGATCCAGCCATCTACGAGTTTCGTGGAGGGCAGCGTCTGCCGCCAATTCGTCGATTCGCGTCTCATTGCCGTGCCAGTACTCAGCAACATCCCACCCCCAGTTCTCGTCACTGCCGTATCTTCTGATGCGATACGGGAGCAATTCTTCAGATTCCTCGAGTGCTTTATTGTCCGTGTTTGCGAATGCGTTCACGACGAAATCGTTGCCGACTTTTGCCGCGTCCCCGCTAAAGATCAGCCTGTTTGGGTACTGGATGAGCACGGTGTTCAAAAGGACGGGAGTGTGTCTCCAAATGTGGGACGTCGCGACATTTACGACACACAGGGACGTATTTGCGAAATGTGTCGGGGGCGGGATCTCTCGTACTGGAAGGTATAGCGGATTTTTCAAAAGCTCTTGCGTCATCTCAGATAGCTCCCTTTTTGGCTCTTGGGGTAGTTCCCATGGATTCACATGCTTTGGCTTGGGTTTTTCTCCTTTGAGATGCCACATTGTGTACAAAATGATTAAAGTGCACACTATAACGAGCGCACGTCTGTTTCGAGCGACCCCCATCCGAGCGATCTGGTGACCCTGCCCTGCGATAGAATCTGTTTAAGTGTAAGCGTGTGCTGATTACGCGTGTGCTGATTATACGTGTATGCTAATTATAAGCGAGCGTCTGATTATAAGCAGGCGCTCGTCTGTGCTCTGAATTGAAATGAAAAATCGGCCATCGTATAAATAAATTAAGTATTATATATCCGTCTCCTCTTTCGTCGTCGCCTCTTTCGTCTCCTTCGCCTCTTTCGTCTCCTTCGTCTCCTTCGTCTCCTTCATCTCCTTCATCTCCTCGTCCGTTCTTGGGGTCTTCTTCGGACCCTCTGACTCGTCCTCGATGCGGCGTCGTTTGCCGAGTGAGAAGTTCGGCAGCTTTTCAACCCATGAGTCGGCCTTGTCCATGCTTTCGGACAGAATATTAGTTATATTTCTGATGGCCACGAGCGTTTCTGTAGCAACTGCGAGCACGGCCGACTCGTGCTTCCTGTCGAAGCGCGCATTCGATTCATCGAGCTGACTCGCCCATCGCGCTGGCAGCTTCAATATTGTGTTCCGCACGCGGGCCCGCGCAGCCGACGGCAGCGAGTTCGTAGCTAGCGTAGAGAACATTGCCATGCACTTTTTGATCGTCGTGATGATATCATTTCGAATGGCGAGCTGGCTGATTTTCGGCGTGACGTTGTCGAGATCGGCATCCTCTTCCATAGCAACTCGCAGTGCGTTGACCTTCGTATTGAGCTGCTCGCTCGCTAGTCTTAGCAGCGCGAGCACCTGGCGAACCTTCTTTCTCGCGTCCTTTGTGAGCACCATCGACGTTGCTGTTAGCAGCACGTTCTTCCATTGTTTTCTCGGCCGCTGCGGGACGTTCGCAGGCGCAATGGCGCCACTGTGATCCGCCTGAGACTCGGCAGGACTGACGGTTTCCTCGCAAGCCGGCTCAGGCAGCGTGTCTTTCGATGGCCCTGTTTCCGCCGACTCGAGCTCTGAGGCCTCGACGTCTGACGTCTCTGCGTCCGGCGTCTCTGACTCAGTGCGCTCCGTCTCTGAAGCCTTTACTGGCTCTATTCCTGTATAATCGTCGACTTGTGACTGGTCCGCCTCGGATTCGCCTTCGTACTCCGAAGCAGTTTCAACCGGCTCGATATTTGCATGCTCCGGAATCGTCTTTGGCGCGACTTTCTCGTGCAGGTAGAACACGTCCCGCGAGCCGCCGCGGTGCCGCTTCAAATGGCTTAGTGTTGCGGCCACGATAATCTCATCGGTCTCTTTCGGGCTCGGAGCACTGCTCATTCCGAGGTTTGTTATCTCGCTTCTTTTGCCACGACCGGTATATATTTTCTCGTGCATGTGACGAAACGAGACGTACGCCATGTGGTGTACCCTTGCCCTGTGAATGGAGGAACATGTGTGCTAAATGGCCCTTGCAGTTGATTCCTGTGGCTATATATTGATTTTTTGTGTGTTTGTATGCCTTTTTGCTTGGAATTGGCAGTTTACAGTCTGCGTTCTTGCTATAAACTATTTTGCTTGATGGCAATCTGGAGATCGACTAGGGTGTGGCGAGTAATTACTGTCCATATCTGGATGAAAACGACGATCTAATCGATTGTTAAACAGACACAAAAGCACAAACTGCACGAGCCAAATTTATTAGGAATCAAGCAGACAGGATAAATTGGTACCACTGAAATAATAGATGCACGCATTGGCGGCTCTGCACAGGGACTTACCTGAATAGACCACATAACCCAAACGCCACCACAACCGTTCATAGTATACCATTATGTCCATTCCTGCCAATGTAGGAAGATATCTACCTGGCTACCGCCACTATCCCCAGTACCACTACCACTACTACTAGCACAGGTTTTACACTGCTACTACACTGCTACTACATCCCACACTGAGCATTCTCCCAGCCCGAGACACCCTTACCCCGAACAACACATGAAATTGGCTCTTGGGAGTTTTGCCCTTGGGAGTTGTTGGGAGCGACACTTACCTCACTTCAAAAAAAAAAAAGGGTCACAATTCAAATTGCACTGCCGCCCATCGGCCCCTAATCAACGCGGAATGGTCTCCCAACAAGAGCAAAACACGAGAACGGCAGCCCACACACGGCCGAATGGGCCCGACATGAAAAATGCACCAAATTGGAGATGGAGAAGACCGTTTAAAAGCCAGAAAAATAAAAAATAAAGTGCAGTTTTTGTTTTTTAAAAACTCGTACAAGAACCATTTTTGAGCCGCGCTCGAAGTGCGGGAAGCAGGCGAAATTGCTCCTTGTTGAGTGATCAAATTACATAATAATCACTGATGTCGCACATCACTGATTCTACCCCAACCCACCACGACACCCCGCGACACACAAAGGCTATATATAAGGCGAGCCACGCCATTTGAAATCCCACACAAAGAAATCAATTTACAATGTCTGGAAAAGGTTCTGGAGGCAAAGGTCTTGGCAAGGGCGGTGCTAAGCGCCACAGGAGGAACATCCGCGACAACCTTCAGGGTGTTACGAAGCCGGCCATCCGCCGTCTCGCCCGCCGTGGTGGTGTCAAGCGTATTTCGTTCTTGATCTACGACAGCATCCGTGATATCCTCCGTGAGTTCCTCGTCCGTATCGTTAGCGACGCTGCTCAGTACACGGACTACGCCAAGCGTAAGACCGTCACCACCCTCGATGTCGTTTACGCCCTCAAGCGCAACGGCCGCACCCTCTATGGTTTCGGTGTCTAAGCACCTTAATATTTATTATATATGGCAGCATTTTCTCCCTTGCATTCACATTTGTTTAGCTTTAGTCTATTTGTAGTTATACGTACACTCAAAGAAGGTGTACTCCAAGTCAAGCACACGGCTCATCGTCTCGTGCGCCACACTCAGGTTGTCCTTGGTAAGAACGCGCTCCACTTCAGACCCGAGGAATTGGACCCACTTCTTGAACGCGGCGCCGCTGTGCAGATACACCCACTCCTTGTGCTTGAACTCGAGGTGGGCAACCTTCGTCTCGTGCGGCTCTGCCCAGAGCAGGTAAACAAGCTCGAAAGTGTAAAGCGCAACGATATTCTGCACGTACGTTTCGGAGGAGCTCAGCTCGACAAGGAAGTCGAGGAACTTGCTGACTTCGGGCAGAGTCTGCATCGGCGGCACCCCGCGGAGGCATTCCTCGAAGTAGTTGTTCTCGTCCGCGCAGAGGAATCCGAGCTGTTTCCCGAGCACGATCGTGGCTGCGTCGCTGTCGCAGAGCTGGACCGTGCGGGCAATGAGCCGCAGCGAGCTCATGAAGAACTTCTGGTCCTGCCGCAGGTACGTGTGGAGCCGGGCATCGCTGAGCGTGCCGCTGCAGAGCTCGTCCGTGAACCGGTGGTGCGTCGCCTTGTACAATTGCTTGTCGAGATCCTTCTGCAGGTCCTTCAGAAGTGACATGTGAAACGGTGAGGTGCAACCCGACGGAAACGCTTACCTGGGGACCCGCGGCTGACTCGGTCCGGTCGCGGACCTCGGGCCTTGCACCGCTCGATTGGGCAGGCCGCATTCAGTTCTAAACAATCCGCTCAATTGAGAGCTGCACTAAATAATTACTATCATAAACACGCTCACAGCGTCTCAATCGCATCCGACGCGCGAGGCCGGCTAAGCCTGGATTTCAAGGTGATTAGCTAAGGATGACACAACATGCACGTGACGTTATGCAGTCACTTATGCAGCTTGACTAACAACGGGTGCGGAACACCGCTTTATATTTTGCCACAATCGCCCCCAGAACCACCTACGAATCGATCCCCTAAAACTTTTGAAAAAAATCAAGCTATGTCACAATTAGACAGCAACCCAACAACGTCCGCTGGACTTGGTCTGTTGCATGGCATGTGTGTCGATTGCATCTCAATGACGGCGGCGCAACGCCACCCAAAAGAAGTCGGCCATGTGCCAGTGGATTTGTTTGCATCAGCGTCGGGGATGTACATCCCGCCAGAGGAGACGCTCCGCGAGGCACCCATTGACTACGTGTGCGGCTGGGACGACGAGCCGAACGACAGCGACGAGGAGATGGACGGCAACGAGTTCGACGTCGACTTCGCCGAGTTCGACCTCGAGCACGGCCAGCCGCCGACGGAGCATGGCCAGCCGCCCGCGAACCTCGGATACTTCGCGAATGTTCCCGAAACCGACCCTTACGACCGCAGAATCTTCACCGACAACTCGAACCCGGACGCTGTGACGCTGCCCGCGCCGCCGCTGTCCGTGGAATACCCGGAAATGCACGACACGAGCAAGCAGCTCGACATCGATATGGAGGACTTCGACATGGATCTCGACGTCGACGACATCTACGCGCCGATTGTCGACGAACTAGAACATTCGAAACAGGCGCATGTGACACGAGAGCCGGCGACGCCCGCCTCCATCGAAGAGGACCGGCCTAAGCACACACAGGCCGGCAGCGTGGACGCGGCGCAGGCGCTCGGAGCACCGGCGCCCGTGCCGGAGTTCGCCGCGCCCGTCGAAAGCCCACTGTACAGCTTCGAGACGGTGCAGCCGCTCGACGTTTTGTTCGGCGGGCTCGAGGCCGAGTTCGCGCCGGCGAAAGAGCCGCTGCCGCTGCTCGAGCAGAGCTTCGCGCCGGAGCTCAGCGCGCCGGCCTTCGACACCCCGCATCTCCAAAACTCGCACTTTAACGACCCGCATTTCAACGACACGTCCCTTACTAGCATGCCCTTGAACGACCCGCATTTGAACGAGCCTCTCGTCGGCTCGAAAGAGACGCCGCTGACCGGCACGCCGCTTAACGAGAAGTCGCCCGAGAACGCCAAAGATTCCTTCGAAGATGACGATGCATTCATGGGCGCCGACTCCGACAGCGACACGGCAAACGACAGCGACGACACGACGAACGACGCCGAGTACGTGCCGAACGACAGCGACTACGACCCGAAGAAGGTGCGCATGCCGTCGCCGCCGGACTCGCCGCTGCCGAAGAGCCGGGCGCGCCGCACGGCCGCGCGCTCGCACGCGCCCGGCCACCAGGCCAGCACGGGCAAGCACCTGTGCCTTATGACCGACGCGAAGGGCAACGTCTGCAACCGCGCATTCACCCGGATCTACGACCTGTCGCGGCACCAGGAGAACCTGCACGCGACCGTGCGCAAGTTCTTTTACTGCGACAAGTGCGATTCGAAGAAGGCGAAGTTCAGCCGCTTGGACGCGCTCACCCGCCACATGAGATTGAAGCATTAGATTTCTTCTCTATTCTGAGATATTTAATATGTATAAAGTAATGATAGAGATGAGCACGAGTAGGCCGAGCAGTCGAGCAGTCGAGCAGGTGCTAGGTAAGCGCATGATAGTTAAGTGGTATTAGTAGTAAAGTCTTAGTGGTAGTAGGAAGTTGGTGTTAGTGATAAGTGTTCGTGGTAAAGTGGGAGTCAGTGGTAAAGCGGTAATAGTAACTCGGCTAAAAGAAAATTGCTAGTAGTAGTGTTGCAACTCGACTAGTAGTAAGTGTTGCAACTCGACTAGAAGTAAAGCAACTTGGCTAGAAACTAATTCGGAAGGTTATGTACACTGCAACAAACGCTGTTCATCGAGGCTACTGCATTCTGATGCGCGGCTGCGCGACTCGTCGCTTCTTGCTCTTCGCGCTGATGCGGCGTTTGAGGTCGCGGAACGCACGCTTCGCCTGGCGCAGCGCGCGCTGCCGCAGTTTGATCGGTTGCTTCGCGGCGCCGCGCTGGCCGCGCGGCGTGTACGGGTCAAACGCCTTGACGGCCGCGCGCCACGCGCGCGTCGCTTCGCGCACGGCGACGCCGCGCTCGGCCAACTCGACGAGATCGGGTCTCTTCGCGAGCACGGCCTGCTTCAGCTCTAGCCGCATCTCGTGGTTCTTCTGTCTGATGGCGCGCGACCGCGCAACGGCCTCGCGGAACCGCTCGTCAACGGGCTCCGCAGCGACGCTCTCGGGCACCGCGAGCCGGCCGAGAGCGGCCTCGCGCACTTTGTTCAGCACGACCGCCTGCTCGCGCGGGTTGTGAGCGGGCAAGCTGCGGTGCTCGACGTTCACGTCCTGCCAATGGCCGTCGTCGCCCTTGTGGTAGAGCGCGTCCCAGTGCAGAACGGCTCGCTTGTTCAGGCCCATCGCCTCGAGCGCGCTCGCGAGGTCGGAAACGGCCTCGTATGTGTAGGTCGGGCGGTACTGGTTCCAGAACCAGATGTTCCCGTCCGACGACTTGCGCCGCCAGTCGCGCGCCTGCTTGCGTTCGTACATGTCGCGCCGGTGCCGCAGCTCGACGAGATTGCGGTATAGCTGCACCGCAGACTCGTAGGTGGGCACCTCGGCGACCGCCAGCGGACGCCACAGGTCTTTACGCGTCGTGGGCTTCTTGTTCTGCCAGTTCGGCCACTTGAACTGCTGATCTATGTAGAACTCCTGGGGCGCCAGTGTCTGGGAAAACAGAACCTGCCCACTCTCGAGGTTGCGGAAGGCCGTCACCATCGGCGCTTGCCGGAAAGTTTTCAGCCATCGCGCAGACCGCAGGCCTCCGTACGCACCCATATTGTGAAAAATTCCAGACCAGGTTAGGGTGCTCAAGACCGCCTATGGAGTGCATCAGTAGAGTGTAAGCACAGTTGATTAAAAGGTCCATAAAATAAGGGAAATATATACATGGAATGGTCAGTTTATATACAGCAACCAATCTTAGCTAGCCATCACCCGGGTAGCCACATGGGTGCACCTAGGCCACTCCTAAGCCTACATTGGAGACTTGTACCGCCGCGAAACCGCGAACCGCGCGACATCCTGCTTGAAGGGCTGTCCCGCGTCCACCCACTCGCTTTTGAAGTAGGCGCCGTTCCGCGTCGCGCGGATCAGCGCGAACCAGTCCCACTTTTGAATCGGGTCTCCGCGTTTGCGCGACTCCCAGAGCCGCTGCGTGAGTTCTGCGGCTCCCGAAATATTCTCGAGCGCATTGAGTCTCACTCTAAACGAAGCGCTCGAGTTCTCGGTCTCGTAATTGTCGATTATGCCCAAAATGAGATCGCGTGCTTCGTCCATGTTCTGCCACTTTTGCGAAACCTCGGTCAAAACAATATTCAGCAACACTTCGTGTCGCTCTACAAGGTTGCCATAGGTCTGGCAAAGGTTCACGATATGTTTGATAGCCTCCTCGGGACTAGCCTGTGCACTCACGACATTATGGACAACAACAAGCGTCACCGGTTTGATGCTGAGCTCGTTCGGCAGAGTGAGACGCGAGAGGTAGTCAGCGAAAATCGAGGTCTGCTCGCGCACGTCCTTGTCCGCGCGCCAAAGGCCCTCGAGAAGCCGAGTCATCGCGGAGCGGTGCGGCGCGTGCTGCGCGTGTCTCAAGAACGTCGACAGGCCCAAGGCCAGCGGCGCGTCTCCGATGAATATGTCTATGAGGTAACCTCTAACAGCGTCACTCACCCCGTCTGTTTCCATCAAGCCGTCGAAAAGCGCCGTGGCCGTTTCGATTTGGTTGTGCCGTACACAGGCCAACACCATATTAGCCACACTCGGCGGTTTCATGAACTCTAGACCGCCCAGGGCCTTCGCATGCCTCTCGAATACCCGCCGGATATCGTCAAAGGCGGCATTGACTTTGAGCAGCGACGGGATCACGGCGCCGCCCCAGAGATCGCGCTGCGGGAGATTCTCGTAGAAAACAACGCCAGCGCCGGGATCCACGGTCTCGTAAGCGAGGAACAGCTGCGCAATGGCGGCATTGTTCTCGATCTTGCCATTGATGACGTCCAGGGCCATGCGGTCGAGGAATTCGCACAGGGCGCGGCGCACGGTTTCTTCGTACACCAATTTTTCATCCTGCGGCAGGCTTCTGAATACAAACGCGGCGTCTTTCGCGGTTTGCTTGAGCGACAGTATGACCCTCTGGACCACAGAATCGATGAGCTCCTGCGACGGAAGGCTTTCGTACAGCCGCATCATCGGCCGCACGTCCTCGAGATTGAGAAGCTGCGGGGCAGTGGTTTGATTGAGCAAGGCGCTATGCGCCGCAATCGCATTCAGCTCGTCAAGGTAAGCCATGCGCGGCAATTCAGCCGGCGCTACGCTGCGTTTCGTGGCGAACCTTCTGATCGCGCGCCATCGCATCATGGAAAAATTTAGCTGACTAAATGCAGCGCGCTACCCACGACCACCGAACACTCGCCTCGCATGTCGAAGAACAGCACGACGTTGTGGTCGCCAAACGACACTATACGGGACGCGGCCGAAGTCCTCGGCGTTCAGAATCTCCCGGAGGATGTGGCCAAAGTCATGGCGATGGATGTGGAGTACCGCCTGCACGAGATCATTGAGCAGGCGCGCAAATTCATGCGGCACAGTAAGCGGCGCACGCTGACGACCCGCGACATAGACAGTGCTTTGAAAGTGCTGAATGTCGAGCCTCTCTACGGCTACGACACGACGCGCGCCGCGAAGTTCAAGGAGGCCGTCGTCAGCGCCGGGCAAGTCTTGTACTACCTCGACGAAGAAGAGGAGGTCGACTTCGACAAGCTCATTAACGAGCCGATTCCAAAGGTGCCCAGAGAGCCGACCTACACGGCGCATTGGCTGGCTGTCGAGGGCGTTCAGCCGGCGATCCCGCAGAACCCGCATGTCGGCGAGATCCGGCAACTGCCGCCGCAAGTCCGAGGCTCGCAGGTCACATACTCGACGTCGAAGCTCAGCCAGGAGGCCGAGGTCAAGCCGCTGGTGAAGCACATGATCTCGAAGGAGCTGCAGCTCTACTTCGACCGGATTGTCGCCGCGCTCTTAGGCGACGACAAGGACAGCTACGAGACGGCGCTGTACTCGCTGAAAAATGACCCCGGCCTCCACCAGCTCACGCCGTACTTCATCCAGTTCGCCCAGGAGAAGATCTCTTCTGAGCTGACGGGCAACTCGGAAGTTTTGACGGTCATGCTGAATTTGATCGACGCGCTGCTCACAAACAGCACGATCTTCGCGGGGCCGTACATCCATCAAATCGTGCCGGCGGTGCTGACCGTTTTGGTCGCGAAGAAAATCACAGGCGGCGGCTTCGAGGTGCGCGATCATGCGGCGTCGCTGCTGCGGAGAATAGTCAAGGATTACGGCGACCAGTACACGGCGCTGCGACCAAGACTGACGAGGACCTTGCTGAAGGGGTTCATGGATATCCAGCGGCCCATCGAGTCGCATTATGGCATCGTTAGAGGGATCCAGGCGCTCGGCCCGGCCGTCATAACAACGGTCATCGTCCCGAACTTGGACGCGTGGCTCGAGCCCGTGGCGAGCCGCGTGCAGTCCGAATCGGACACGGCCGCTTGGACCCACTTGAAATCGGCGCTCGCCGATTCGCTGGCCATGGCTCCCGAGCCGGAGGTAAAAGACGCCGTCAAAAGGCTGGCAGATATGTAAATTAATGTCTTGTATGCTATGTGGTCTAATCAGTCATCATTGTCCGTGGAACTCATAATGTCCTCTTCAGGCGGCGTCGCCTCCAAACTCGTTTCCTCGGGCGGCGCCTCGATGGACGCCGTTGGGGTGGTTGGCGCTGTCGAAACCCGCACGGGAAGCCTTCGCGGTCGGACCTTAGCACTGAATTTTACCTCCAATTGGTTGACGAACGACTGCTGGCGATACATGGAATAGCTGCCGTTCTGCATGGCTGGGAAGTCGAGGCGCTTGCGTTTTGGCTGCGGCGGACTCATTTCGCTCGGCGTAGCGGCTCTTGAAGCCAGGTTCCGGATATGTAAGGCCTTGGCCAGGCCAGATAGAGGTTCAGAAAGACCTTGGGACATGTTTTCTTGCACAGGCTGAGCCCGGGATGGAAGACCTTTGGCCGCGGGTTTTGCGCGCGACTTCACTGTCCCGCGGTTCGTTCTTATGAACTGCTTGACCTTTTTGGGCGCCCGCGTTTTAAAGAACGGCAGAATCACCGTCGTGCAGAATTCATCAACGATGTTCGAGCTCTCCACAGCCTGCCAAATGCACAGCCGGTCAAAATGCCCGTCCAAATTGGGCTCGTGCGCGGTAGACTCCTTCATTAGCTCCAAGCCCAAGATGACTTGGAGTTGCGTTTCTCTTGTTTTGAGCTCGCGGAGAATTGTCGTCAGCGGCTGCGTTGCGTCGCGGAATTGCGCAGCGAACGGCGAGTCCTCGGCATATTTCGCGTCGACCTCGGAAGGACTCAACATCAGAGGCTCTAAGGACCGGCGGTACGAGTCGGCATCGAGCTCACGGCTGAATTTGCTGAGCACCTGCTTCGGAAACAAGGACAATGGGCTCTGATTCACGAGCGTTTCCTCGTACTTCGCCAGCAAAAGACTGGGGTCGACGGGACACATGTCTAAGAGTAGGTTCGCGTGCGTTAGGCTCGCGTTTTCAACACTCTCGGGCCTCTTCCAAAGCGCATCAATGTCGAAATTGCTGGGGACGCGTCGCTCGACGCTATGAGGCACTCTATCGAGAACAGCGGATACGAGTTCATCGTTCATCCTTTGGAATACAGCATTGCCATGCACACGTACTTCTCTGTCCTCCCAGCCGGTGTCCCTCAAAGGTTCCCGCTTCCATTGCGGATCGTCTGGAAGACAGCCAAAGAGCATCCATAATATAAACCACTTTTGGAATTAGAAGGGACCTTACCCCCATTAACATGCTATTTAGTTTCCTTTTCCTCATCCGGAATCGCGTTATATTCACTCACGCCTCTCTGCGTAGCCACCATTAGTTCGTACAATTGCACAATCTTGTCCGGCTCCATTCTCTCGATCGTCTCCATGTCCAATGTTTCGTGCTGCCACCGGTCTCCAAGCACGGCTTCCAAATACTTCTGCCACTGCGTGAGGAACCCAATGATCTGCGCGGGATTGTCTATGTCTTTATGCAGCCGGAACTCGTTCTTCACATATGAATCGCCGAGCATTCTCTGCTCGAATGGAAGCAGCCGATGCGCGCGAAGCAAGCGGCGGTACAGCCTGAGCGGAGGCAGGACTTCTAACCTTGGCACAGGCCGTAATTTGCGCCTCGTGGCGCTCAAGATTACCGAAGGTTTCATCGATCAACTGACACCTCTGAGCGTGGTGATGTCAGGTGGTTTGCCGGCGAACTAGGGCACAACTAAGACATTAATAGCGCGAGGCAGAGGCGACGATATGGAGGTATGTACGTATAAAATAAAAAGGATATGAGGATGAGCGAATCGAGGACCTTAAAACCAAAAGTATATTTTGGTACATTAATTTCGTGATAATATTTTAACTTTTTCCTGAGCTGTGCCTCGATTTTTTTCACTTTGATCGCAGAGTAATGACCGGCTGGGCAGCAGGGTTTCGCTTCGGACTCTCTCAAAAAATTCCACGCTCTGTAATTTTCACTTAACCACGAGTTCAGTGATAGGCCAAATTCGGTTCAGAGGACCAAGTGGTTGCCAGCAAAACAGAGTCGAACCAAAAAAGGGGATTTAGAAAAAGCATAATCAGCACCCAAAAAATGTCTGAAGTTGAGGCTGCTCCGCAAACGCAGACTCCGAAACCCGTGCGTGCACCGAAACTGGCACCGGCTCCTGTCCCCCAGGAAACGCCCTGGAAAGCCCCGGCTGTTGATGGCAGTGCCACAAAGCCGAGCTTTGAGGCGGTCGAGGCCGCTAAGCCCGCGAAGAAGCAGAGCTCCGCGGAGCCGAAGGACAGCGGCAGCTCGAAGCGTGCGACCACGGGCAAAGAAAAGTGGGTCCCCTACGCCCCGGTGGTGCCCGTTGCATCATCTTCCTCGGGCAGCAGCGAGAAAAAGGGCGGCCGCGGCAAGCGGCAGCAGAATGGCCAGAACTCGAACTCGGCTCGCGGGCGCCGCGCCCAGGGCGACTCGCAAGGCAGCAGCAACTCCGACAAGCGGAAAAGCGGCAACTACTCGAACAACTCCTCGCGCGGTGCCGGCCACCAGCGCACCCAGTTCAAGGGTAGCCGAGACTCGTCCGCGAGCTCGACGCCACCGCCGGCGAACGGCTCGGACCCTGCTGCGGCTCTCGAGTCCTTGCAGCTGAACTCGGAGGCCGAGCAGCCATCAAGCGAGGCTGGCCCGCAGCAACTGGGCTCTCCAAATAGCCATTCCGCGTCCCAGGGCTCGCAGCGCGGCGAGCGGCCGCGCAATGCGCCCCACAGCAACAACAAGTCTAATTTCCGCCAGTCTGGGATGGGCAGGAAGCCGAAGTACGCGAACTCGTACCGCCGCGCGATGTACGCGCCGCCATACCAGATGATGCCGATGCCTGTGCAGGACCTCGCCTACCCGCCTGAGTACCTGTTCAGCGCGCTCGTCCACCAAGTAAACCACTACTTCAGTGTGGGCAACCTCTGCCGAGACATGTACCTCCGCAGCAACATGAACGACGAGGGCCTGGTGCCTATCGACGTGATCAGCAACTTCAACCGCGTCAAGCAGATGACGACCGACATCGGCATCGTCTACCAAGCCTGCCAGACTGCGCCCAACGCCGTGGTTGTCGGCAACAAGGTCAGGGCCTCTCAGGACTGGCAGAACTGGATCCTCCCTGTGGACCAGCGATCACCGGCTGGAAAGGACAACAGCCCGGCGGACGACGCTGTTGGACAGCCGAGCGAGCCCAAATTCCATGTCCAGCAGGCAGTGCCGTTTGTGCCCCGCGGCTATTAATGCAGAAATCGAAAGTCCCGAAAAAGTTAGACCAAAAAGTCAACAAAAAGTAAATTAAATGGAGTTTGTATGCCAATAAGTACTCAGTTAAGCACTCATGCAAATAAGCACTCATGGAAATAGCACCTCAATTTGCCATATCACCATCTATCTGTTATCACACTAAGAATCAACAGTGTGTTTGCATGCAAATAAAGTAATTTGCCATATCTATCTGTTTACATTTTCTCAATGAGAATCGCGGACGCGCCGCCACCGCCGTTGCAGATCGCCGCGACGCCGAGCTTGCCGCCCTCCTGGTGCAGAATGGACGTCAACGTAGCGACAATACGCGCGCCCGAGCTGCCGACCGGGTGTCCGAGACTCACGGCGCCTCCGTACGGGTTCACCTTCGCCGGGTCGAGCCCGAGCAGCTTGATGTTCGCGAGGCCGACGGCGGCGAACGCCTCGTTCAGCTCGAAGAAATCGACGTCCTCGATCTTCGTGTTCGTCCGCTTCAGCAGCTTCTGGATGGCGAGCGCCGGCGTCGACGGGAACTTGATCGGCTCCTGCGCGGCGTCCGCATAGCCAACAATGCGGGCGAGCGGCTTCAGGCCCTGCAGCTCGACGATCTCCTCGGAGCACAGAATGAGCGCGGCCGCGCCGTCGTTGATCTTCGACGCGCTCACGGCCGTGATCGTGCCGTCCTTCATGAACACCGTCCGCGCCTTGCTGACGCGGTCGATGTCGAACTTCGTGGCCTCCTCGTCCACGTCGATGACCGTCGTTTTGCCGCGCTTCGTGATCTCGATCGGCGCGATTTCCGTGAACTTGCCGGCCTTCTGCGCGCGCTGCGCGCGCTGGTAGCTCTCAATGGCGAACACGTCCTGGTCCGCGCGCGTCAGCTGGAACTCCGCCGCACAGTCCTCGCCGGCAATGCCCATCGCCGCGCCCGTGTACGCGTCCGACAGCGCGTCGCGCTCGATGCCGTCCTTCACCTGGCCGCCGCCGTACTTCAGGCCGCTGCGCACGCCGGGCAGGTAGTGCGGGACATTGCTCATCGACTCGGCGCCGCCAACTGCGACGACCTGCGCGTGGTTCAGCTCGATCGTCTGCGCACCGAGCATCACGCTCTTCATGCCAGACGCACAGACCTTGTTCACCGTCGTGGCTATGACCGAGTCGGACAGGCCGGCTAGGCGGCCCACCTGGCGGGCCGGGGCCTGGCCGACGTTCGCGCTCAGCACGTTGCCGAAATAGATCTCCTCGATTTGTCCCGGTTTAAGCGGGCCGGCGCGGGAAACCGCCGCTTTTAACGCATGCGAGCCGAGCTCGGCGTAGCTCAGAGAGGAGAGGCTTCCGAGGAAACTGCCAATCGGTGTTCGTGCCGCGGACACAATGTAAGCGCTCATGTGGTTCGAGTTGTTGTGGAGGCGGTTAGGTGGAGATCTGCAACGAAAACGAGGTGAGGCGGGTAAAGCGGGGAAACGTGCAGAACATGCTTCACGAGGTTCTCCGGCTCGGAAAAATGAATCGCAGGTGGTGCACAAAACCAGAGGCCGGGGAGAATTGTGAGAGAAATAAGAGGCAGAGGGAGAATAGTGCGTGAAATCAGGGAGACGTGAGAGAATGAATTGAAATGGATGCAGGGAGAATGGCGAGAAAACAATTGGTTAATATCATAAGAAGAGATCATAAGCATTGTATAGGCGGGACCGCAGATTCGCGGATGAGAATGACGCTAACGCTAGCTCGTGTATTTTGGTCAGGACGCTGATGTATGTGACGCTAATGTATGTGAATGCACGCGCGAATTCGCTCATGCCGAGATAATCCGGGCCTCTTCACCGCATTTGTCCAGTCTGTCTCGCTCATTACCGTACGCGCGTTACATGTACGCGAGGGCTCGGGGGCCGCGTGGTTTACCTAAGCGTGTGCGTCGAGTACAAGATGTCTTCGTTGAAAGGCTGGTACTTTGTGTTTTTCTCGTGCGAGCCTTTCGTCGTGTCTGCGGTCGCGACGTACGTGCCGCTGCTTCTGGCAGAGCTCGCGAGCGAGAATGCGGTGTGGGTCGGCGACCACCGGACGCCGTGCTCGAGCATAGGCGATCAGCCGGGGCTCACGCCCTTGCCAATTGCGCCTCCGAAGTGCGTAGTCAAGCTCGGGCGCGTCTGGATCGACATCCAGAGCCTGCCGCTTTACACGTTCTCGGTGAGCGTGCTCGTACAAACCGTGCTCGTGATCTCGATCAGCGGGTTTGCGGATCGCGGCGCGCATCGCAAGGCTCTGCTCATCGGATTCGCGATTTCCGGTGCCATTGCGACGATTGTGCTCGGTAAGGTGGGGCACTCGCACTATTACGTGGCGGCGCTGCTCGCCGTGCTCGCGAACGCGAGTTTCGGCGCCGTCAGCGTGTGCGGCAACGCGTATTTACCGGCACTCGCGAGCGAGAAGTGCGACGAAGTCGTGCGGCTGCGCGTCACGGCGAGCGACAGATTCCACAACGCCTTCCCGCGGATCAGACGCGAAGACAGCACTTTGACGAGCGACGAGCGCGCGCAGATCAGCACGCGCATCTCGGGCACGGCCACGGCAATCGGGTACTGTTCTGCGCTATTCGTGCAGATCGTCACTATGATGTTCCTTGTGTTCCGCCACTCGGAGTCCCGCTTGCAAGTGGTCATTGCGTTCATTGGCTGGTGGTGGCTGCTCGGCCAGATCCCCGTCGGCCTGTGGCTGAAGAACACGGTGAAGGAGGAGGAGCTCGAAACAGAGGACGAGGTCGAGCATCCCACTCCGATTCTGCAGCAGCTTTCCTACGGCTGGGTCAGCCTTGTGCGGACAATTCTGCAGGCGCGCGAGCTGCGGGACATCGTTACGTTTCTGCTCGCGTGGTTTCTGCTCAGCGACGCCGTTACCACGATTAATTCGACCGCCGTGCTCTTCGCGCGCACAAACCTGCAAATGGCCACTCCTGCGCTGGCGCTGATTGGCCTGATCACGGTATTGTTCGCGATCTTGGGCTCGCTGGTCTTCGCGCGCCGCAAAAAGCAGCAGAACTCGCTCGTCATCATCTCTTTGCTCGGCTCGCTCATCCCGTTCTACGGGATTCTCGGGTTCCTGCAGCCGTGGATCGGGCTGAAGCACGCGTGGGAAATATACCTGCTCGCGGCGTGGTACGGCACGGCACTGGGCGCTCTCAACGCCGTCACGAGATCCTTGTATGCCCTCCTTATTCCCGAGGGGCGCGAGGTCATGTTCTTCGCCTTGTACTCGGTCACTGACAAGGGCTCCTCGGTCATAGGACCATCGGTCACTGGGTTCATCACCGATCATACTCACAATATTCGCTACACGTTCTACTTTTTGCTCGGAATGATGCTGCTTGCTGCGTTCCTGTTCGCCCAAGTCGACTTTGATCGAGGGCAGGAAGAGGCCGCGGCCATTTCCGAACGAGACTTACTTGATGAAGAACCGGTTGTTCTATAAACTTAGAAGTATAATACATTTCTCCACTTCACTTTACGTTGCTTGGCTCCACCTGACCTCACTCGATCTCACTCAATCCTTCAAAGGTCTCCTTAACTAACCATCCGCCGGCTATTTACTTACTCCGTTGAAGTGGGACTAGGGTGGCTTATCTCGCTGGCGACTTGACCGATGTACGACAGCGCGATTCCGAAGATCCTTGTGGAGTCTTCTAATTTCGACCATGACGAGCTCTCGCGACTGCTCACTCGGTTCATGAAAATCGATACGGATTCGAGTGGCACTATTGATAAAGAGGAGTTTCTGGCCGTGCCGACGATCCAGAGCAACCCGCTCGCAGTAAGACTCGTGGAACTGTTCGACACGGACGGAGACGGGTCGATCGACTTCGGCGAGTTCGTCGGCGCGCTCTCCATATTCTCGTCGAAGGGAAACCGCAACGAGAAGCTGAAGTTCGTGTTTAACGTCTTCGACATCGACGGGGACGGGTATCTTTCCAACGGCGAGCTGTTCATTGTGCTCAAAAAGATGGTGGGCGAGAACCTGCAGAACGCGCAGCTCCAGCAGATAGTTGACAAGACTATAATAGAGGCGGACACGTCCGGAACGGGTGCGATTTCGTTCAGCGATTTCCTCCGAGCCGTGGACGACAGCGCGATCGCCGAGAGCCTCACGCTCGACTCATTTTGACCTAAATTATATATATTTCATATCGCATGTTTGGCTTCCTGCAGGTCGGACCGGGGCTCACGTGTGCAGCAGCATATAATCCCTCCGCCCCCACACTTCCAAGGTGATATGCGGCGGTCCCGGCTAAAGGACGTCGTGCTCGTCCCCAGAAGCCAGTCGACATGGCTATGCGTCTTGTTCATGGTCATATTCTACTACCGCAGGGACAAGAACAAGCACCGGGAACCGGAATCCCGCCTGGAAATTGATGCGCAGACGTGCGTGACCGCGCAGAAGTTCGACGCCGACTACCCAAAATTCGCAAAGTCGTCGCAAACTTTCGGCGGGGAATGCCGAGCTCTCATCAGCATTCTTGTTCCGAGCTACCGTTCCAAAATCCTGCGGTACTTGGTCCTCCATATGGGTCTGCTCGGCCTGCGCACCTACCTGTCCCTCGTCGTTGCTGATCTCGACGGGAAAATCGTGCGGCATCTCATTGGCCTCAATGGCCCTGCCTTTGCGTCGGGCCTCGTAGAGTGGCTTGTACTGGCCGTGCCGGCCAGCTACACGAACGGCATGATCCGGTACCTCGAGGGCAAGATCAGCCTCGAGTTCCGCAAATCGCTCATCCGGTACGTCCACGACCTATACATTGCATCAAACCAGGAGTACTACAAAGCAAATAGCATCGACGGTGCGCTCGACGGGATCGACCACTTCATAACCAGCGACATCACAAAATTCTCGAGCTCCGTCGCGAAGCTGTACGCGAACTTCGGCAAGCCGGCTCTCGACATGTTTGTGTTCTCCCGCCAGCTGGCGAAAAACCTCGGCGGGAAAACGCTGCTCGTGATCTTCATCAACTACATGATGACGGCGCTTTCGTTGAGGTACGTCGCGCCGTCCTTCGGGAAGCTGGCTGCCCGGAGCACAAAACTAGAGGGATACTACCGGAACGCGCACTCGCGCGTCATCCAAAACTCCGAGGAAATCGCGTTCTATAACGGCGCGCGCATCGAGAAACGCAACCTAAAGAGTCTGTTCGGCGACCTCCTCGGCCAGCTTCGGTCCGCGCTCAGAATCGAGTGCATGTACTCAATAATCGAGGGCTACGTTCTGAAGTACTCGTGGTCCGCCTCGGGGTACCTGTTTGCATCCATTCCCGTGTACCTTCCGCGCATGGTCGCGTCCGGCGAGAGCGCGAGGGGGAACATCGGCAACTTCATCACGAACAAACGCATCATGATGTCGATGTCGGACGCCGGCGGGCGCATGATGTACTCCATCAAGGACCTTGCAGAGCTCGCTGGCCACATGCGGAGAGTGTACCGGCTTCTGGCCATGCTGCACCGCGTCCGCAAGCAGGCCTATGGCGGACGCGCCCATGAGGGTGAATACACGCTAGCCAGCGTGTTTGGGAAACTCGAGATGACTGCGAAGGACGCCGTGAGATTCGAAAACGTGCCTATTGTCGTGCCGGGCCTCGGCTACGACCTCTCCGAGGGCGAGCTCTTGCTGAACCCACTGACGTTCGAGGTCACTAGCGGCAAATCGCTTCTGATCATTGGCTCGAATGGCACCGGAAAATCCTCGATTGCGAGGCTCGCTGCAGGGATGTGGCCCGTCTACCGCGGGCTCTTGCAGCGCAGCAGATCCGTGAGTTTCTTGCCCCAGCGGCCGTACTTTTTCTCGGGCACGTTGCGCGATCAGATCACTTACCCCGAGGTCGGCGCGTTTGTGTCTGATGCCGCGCTGCTGCGCCTTCTCGAAAGAGTCCACTTGGCGTACTTGCCCGAGCGCGAGGGCGGCTTTGACGCCGTGGCCGAATGGAAGGACGTGTTCAGCGGCGGCGAGAAGCAGCGGATCCTTTTTGCAAGAATTCTGTATAGCAATCCGAAGTTCGCCGTTATTGATGAGGGAACTTCGGCCGTGAGCGCGGATATGGAAGGCCTGCTTTATGAGGAGTGCAAGTCTCAAGGAATCACGTTGCTGACAATTTCCCACCGAATCTCACTGCTGAAGTACCATAACGCGAAGCTCGAAGTCGGGCTCGGCGATGACAAGCTTGAATGGAGCCTGGACGACACCTCCTCGTCTCGCGGCTGGCCGGGGCTCGACAATGAAATTGCGCATATCCGTGGCATGCTGGACAAGGTTCCCGAGTTAACGGCTCGACGAGAGGAAGTTATACGGCTTTTACAAGAGTAAGGAATAGAACATAGAATATTGAAGATAGATCTGTAGCAGTTAACTAGCTCGCATAGGACGCTAATTGTGAAAAATGGAGTAGGAGTTCGAATTCAAAATAGGAATGTATTAAAGAACCAATTGACACATATAAAGGCTATATGTTTGTTACGAAACTGCTATTTTTGTGTTCTTTCCCTCTCACGATAAGCAGATCTCAATATTTCTCTATAACAACGGGATGGAATGCGAACCTTTAAGCCACGAATGCATGATAGACTTGCACGGCTCCGCACACACCCAACTTCTTCATAAATGCATCTCACACGACTTCTCCCGAACACATTTCCATAAACACAGTCTTTTCGAACTCTGTAGGGTTGCCCAATAATGCGACTGCAACGGCGCCATATTGAGCGCCTGTCTCAACTAGAGAAGAGAATATACGCCTCTTTGATTGGTAAGGTCGACGAAAACGCTTCTGAGCACCAAAGATTTGTTTCACAGAGCCAGAAATACGTCGATAGAGACGAGTTCGTACTCCCCTTCCCGGAAAGATCCACAAAAGGAATAATGCTCTCGACGCTCAGCCAAGCTCTCTCAGAGAAAAGCGCAGCAGCCGCCATTCTAACCGCAAGAATCCCGGAATTCACGAATCATATTAAGGCCAAGCTTCTGGCATTGAGCGCAGGGCGAGTGTACAATGTGCCACCAAGAGAACTCACGGCCGCCATATACGGGAACAACGAGTCCCCGTTCGATTTCTATAGAAGGGGAATGCCCCTACAGCTCAAGGGGCTCCCTGAACACGACCACGACATAATATGCGCCATCAACCCACCACCGAGGCTTGTTGCGAACACAGACGAGTACGAAGTAGTCGCAATTCTGCTGAAATCCTCAGAGGAGATGGGCGATCTGAACGACACTCCCTTGTTTGCAGAGGCCGCGCATCTGGGTCTCTTGCAAGTAGACGACCTCGGCGAGGATAGGCTATGGCTGAGCCAGGCCGCAGACGAGACTGCGGAGGAAGAGGCTGTAGAGAAAGAGGCTGCGGAGCAGAACCATTAAGCACTTAATCACATTATTTATTGGAATTTAACAGGAGCAACCTCCTCAACGGGGCTAGCCCCAAATAGATGGAATCCGCGATTCAGTTTCCACGAAACCTTGATGCTCGGCCCAACGCCGATGACCGCGTCTCCTCCACCGGCGAAATTCATGCTGTAAAGAGTCTCGGGCGTCGCTATAAGTCGGTAGTCTCCATAGTTCTCGTGCTTCAAATCGAACACTATGCCCGAGTATTTCTTGTCTGCCGGCGTGCACACCAAGAACAGCTGCCTGCCCTTGTGGTACATCAGCCTGTGGGTGGTTAAGAGCTTGATAAAGATGTCCTTCGCATACAGGACCCGGTTCCTGACTGCAGGGAGCGCCATCTTAACAATCCTCACCAATTGCGCATCATCTTCCGGGAATGTGCCCAGGTCAAGACCCGCAAGTAACAACTCCGAGGCCGAGGCCGGCGATGAGCGAAGTCCAGCTTCGATGTCATCGAGAAACTTGCTCATATCGTGCTTTAAAAGGGCGGCAGCGAATTTCTGAAGTTTGTTACGCGGTGCGCGATCCAAGCAGCTGAACGGTAGCGGCATGTCCTTCAAGGCGGGGAGATGCTGCGAATAGATCCACAAGACGGCGTCGCGAAGAGCTGGAGAAGTCGAACGCGTCCGCGAAAGCACGAGTCGCTTGAAAGCGTCATTGTTGATATTCAGCATGTCGGAAACAGAGGCCAACACTTTCAAGGACCGCGCACTGCCGCTGTTCAACAGGGCCTCGACTCTTCCTGAGCTCCATACTTCAGAGAGGAACTGCGCAATCAAGTGGAGCATATCACGGTCGCCAGAGCCGCGCGAAGTCACTGCCATGTCTTCTAGAACAGAGATGCCCGCCGAGTTCCAGTCAGTGCTGCGAAACGCCTCTTCGAAGTCAATGCAACGAGCCATGACCAAATAAATGGCAACGTAGGGGGTATAAGGTTCACCACGGAAGTGCTGCAAGCAGCAATAGCCCGTGGCCCGATCGTGAGGACCAAGAAATGAACAGCTCTTGAAATCTTGCGAGAGCGTTTTGACCTTGACGGATACTCGCGAGTCGAAAATCTCAGTCTCGCTCCGTCTTATCAAATTTAGCGGTGCCAGGGGCAATGTCACCACATCCTTCGAGGTGTACGCATGTTTGCCGTCAATGCGCAGCACTGGTGCCGTGAAAACCAAGGTGTTCTGAATCCGCCCGTCAAAAAAGCCTTTGATGTCACCATCAACAGCCGTCAAAGTCGGATCCGTCTCGCCTATTAGGTACTTTTCATCAGAGAATCTCAGGGGCAACGAATAATCTCTCCATTCAAACTCGCTCGCGGCATTGCTCAGAATGCGGACTCTTAAGTCCGGGCTTATGAACATTGAGTGGCCCGTGGAAAACAGCTGAGCATACCCGTCGCCAAATGGCGGGTCCAGCAGCTGGATATTATTGTTTCGCATGACAATGACCCGTCCTGAAGAGCACTCCACAGCCAGCCCATCCGAGACCAAGTGTGCCTTCTTCAGCAATGTATTCACGGGAGCACTCACCTCGAAGTCGTGCTCGAGATTCCCAGAGCTGCCTATAGACACGAGGCTCCACGAATGCGGCATTATCAGACCGATCTTGTGCTGGAAAGGCACAGAGTCAATGACCATTGCATCGGTGAAGTGGAACAATGCAGAGAGGAAATACGCGGCGTCCTCATCGGTTTGTAAAGTGTAGATATCCGATGTGCAGATGACGTGCACTTTTCCTAGCGCCTCATACACGTTCACCACAAATGAGTCCGCCGTGATCTCGCATATGGATTCCAGATTAGACCGATTCAGCAGCAAAATGATGTTCTGGTGCGCATTCCAACAAACGACAACGCCCTCCAAAACCGTGATGCGCGTGATTTCGAGGGGGATTTTCGAGGAGTTGACTCTCATCCCGGTCACAAGCGAAAACAAGCACACGGTTTTGTCTTGGAAACACGCGAAAACGCACTGATCGAATGCTGCCAAGGCAGTGATCCGCTTACCGGGATTCAGGCACACCCACACGAGCGACCCCGAAACAGTGGCACTTATTGTCCCATCGGCATGCGCTAAGATCAAGCCATTCTCCTCCCAGCAATGTGCGTAGACAACAGTGTCAAATTGGGACGGAGTCGCCGTTGTGCCCACGAGCTTCATCGTGGCTGAAGAGGGTAGGACCGCGGTGAATTGAGTTGTACGGACAGGAGCGGATCTAGAGTGGTTAAGAAGTGTATAAGATACGGAATGAATAAGATACGGAATGAATTATTAAGTCTGAAAAATGTGAATGCGTTTGGGCTCAAGAGAACAAAAAAAAGTTGGCAACGACAGCAGCAGGATTCGAACCTGCGCGCCCAAAGGGCAACGCCTTAGCAGGGCGTCGGTTTAAAACCACTCACCCATACTGTCATAGTCGGTCGGTAACCGTATCCAGTATCCGATCGACTATGCCATATGCTGGTTGTAGGATGAATGCAGAAATAATTATTTATAAGGTAAGTGATGCAAGCCAGTTCCGACGCGGCGGATCCCGGAGTCGTGAGTGTTCCTGATATAAAATCGCTGAGCTCTTGCGAGTCTGTGATGAGGCTCACAGTATTAGGTGCCCAGAAAATCTCGAATGCTTGAGTCTATTCCTATGCTGTTATTGAGTCCATTCCTATGCCTTGTAGCAGACGAGTAAACAAATTATATGTATATGTATATCAACGCAAGCGTTCGCTAGCAGGCTTCCAGCTTCCCTCGAAGTGGTGCTTGACAAATGCCATTGGATCAGAGACACTCTTCGAGCCCATGTGGCCGACCCCAGGGCTGAACGATGTGATGGGTAGCACCAGCACGTCGCCCACCATCTTTGCAGAGGTCATTCCAGTGAAGTAGTGCCAGTCAATGACCTCCTCCATATTGGCCTTCGCGGAGTTGAAGTACGTGAACAGCGTGTCTGTCCAGATGCCAGGGCCAGTCCAGGCCAGCACGTCTCCGCCACGGTCCAGGCCCGTGGCTCCCAGCGCGAGTTTGCCCGAGCGTTTGCGACTGAGAGTCTTTTCGGTGATTTCTGTGATGATGCTCCGCAGCACCGGGTGCCCCGGTTTCGACTGGATCGTCCACTGGCAGAACTGGATCCGCCGCGCGTACCAGTCCTTCCAGTCAGGCCGATCCGGATCGGCTTCGATCCCGATGACCATGCCGATCTTGTCCGGCGGCACGGTATTTGGCAGCCAGTTCGGCGTCGGCTTCAAAATCTCCGTGTCCGCGTCGGAGTAGACGCCGCCCATCGCGAAAAGCACAAGGTAGCGGAAGAAGTCGGCCTTCAGAATAACATCCGGCAGGCTCGTATAGGCCTCGACCACCTTCGGAATGTTGCCGTACCACCGGCGGATGATCTTCTCCGCCTCTGCGTCCGTGAACACCTCGTGCACGAAGTCTACGTCTATTGTGCGCCAGCCCTCCATGAGGTGCTTGATCGACGGATCGATGTTCTCGTCGAGGAACCCGTGCTTCCACGTCTGCCATACAAATGCAGGGAACGGCGCCTCGAGGCGATACGGATACTGGTACGCGAGCTGCTCTGCAACGTCTGCGTCCGAATCCGGCAATTTGCGGAGCTCCCGGAGCTCGTACTGCAGGATCTTGCGCTCGGCGTCGAGGTCCGCAATAGCGGAGTCGTATTTCGCCTTGCTTGACTCGCTCGTCTGCTGTAAGTCGTGCAGCGAGCTCTCGAGGTTTCGCTCCGTGTCGCGCAGCTTCGCCTCGAGGGTCGCCAACCGGTCGGGCTTAGAGCCTCCAAATAGAAGGAACAGAGTCATGATACACCCCGCGACGAGCACAGCTCGTCGAAAGGTCAGCATATTTTCCAGATAAAACAAGGAGTGTGCCGCAGATCGTGTATTACCCGTACCCGCGTCGGCGTAGAGTTCGCAGCATCAGTCGCTAATCAGAGCCAGGCTCGTGCCATTCCGCGAGATGCACGTCAATTAAAAGATTACATAGTATCTATTCGTTCTTGAAGAGTCTGGGATCTTTGATTTTGAAGGTCTCCACGACCTCCCTCACCGTCGTGGTTTGCGTTTCGAGCTCGCGAATGTCCAAATTCGTGCCCGGTTGGCAGTTAATAACCGAAGTGATGAGGACGTCGGTCTTGTACTCGGGCAGGCGGAAGAGCCCGAAAACTAGCGACGTCGGTTTCTTCGTATTCTTGATAATGTCGATGCGCTCTGTGTACTCGCGGCCGTTGATAGTCTCGTTGAACACCTCTAGCGGCTGCTCGATGCTGTCCAAGGGAGTGTCGGACACACGGTGAGCCTCCTCAATATGGTACACAAGCGACTCCGAGAGCGTTGGTTTGTCGACGGGCTCGAGGAGCTCAATTATGAGGGAGAAGTCGTACGATTGAACCGTGCTCGTGAATACTTCCTGGTGGTCAGGAACCTCTCTGACATTAGACGCATCCAGCAGGTCCGGCGGCAATGTGGCTGTAACGGCTCCTCCAAACAAAGAAGTCATGCGTTTTGCTAACGGCCTTTACAGCAGATCTAAGGGAATTAGTTGGAGTATATTGCGTGGAGCCAGGCACCCTAACCGTGCCGTCGTTGCTGGAGGATGGAGAAACTACATGAGCAGCGAAACCCTACGCAGCGGGGAGTAGCGAGAATACGGCGGCGGCCAGTTTAAAATAAGCGGCAGTGGGATCTCCCGATTTTTCTTGCTTACTTATTTTGGTGCTCACCAATTTTTTTTATATTGCTGTCCACTTCCACCTTTCTAAGGTCGTAGTTTGTGATGGTCGCGGCGGCATCTGCTCTGTTTGGCATCGTTGATCTCGGCACATGGAACATTCGGTTCAGCATCAACAGCATGCAGCCTCATCACGCGCGCATTCTGCCCTGTGTTTTTCAGGACCGTGCGCCGATTCGGCTCTTCAAAGGCGTGGATGTCCCAATAACCAAGGATGAAATCAGCGATGCCATTGTCGCACTCAAGCGGTTCTGCTCGATCTGTGTCACCTACGGCGTGCCGCTGCAGAACGTGCGGATCGCGGCAAACCCGCACGAAGCGCCGAATCTCGACGAGCTCGTCAAATGTATCCGCTCAGAACTGAAACTAGACGTGCTGCGATTAAGTAAAGAAGGAGAGCACTGGGCCAGTGCGTACGGCGTCGCCTCTTCTGTGTACGAGGCTCGCGGAATATACATCGAGCTGCGGCCGAGCCACGCTAATCTGTACTACCTGAATCTGTCGAAAGGCGAGAAGTCCTCGGAGGAGACGGCCGAGGCACTTATTGGACCGGTGAAGGTGTCCTATCTACCGAACACGAAATACCGAGTGCAATCCCCGGACGACAGTCCTGACGAGTGCCCGAGTAGGGCGAGTTCGCCGGCTCCTTGGAACATGACCGAGCTTAATGAGTTCCAGAAGCGGCTGACGGATGCTTGCCAGATGCTGCTGAAAAAGGCCATCAGTTCGAACACGCAGACTGACACCGTATTTCTGAGCAGCTCGGGCTTCTTTGGGCTCCATACGTTGCTGTCGGCCCATGCCGGATTCCACCTCGTAACGGACGGCCTCGTTTTCGACCCATCGCTGCTCGCAGAGAGGGCCGTGAACACGAAACTGGCCCACGTCGTGCAGGTTGTCGGGCTCAGTCTACCAAAATCTACAAAACGCGTTGTGTACGTGCATCACAATCTCCGGAATGGCCTGCTTTTCCAAGCACTGCCTCCTCAGATCCGACACCAGGACCCGCTCGTCGTGGCGACAAAGCCGTATGCCCTTCCTGGAGCAAAAAAACTGGCCGAAGAACTGAAGAATGCCTTACCTGTGGACCAGTGCCCGACCTTCATTCGCGAGCGGCTCACACGGGCCGTTGCGAACTCCGCCTACGTGCACTCGAGCTACAGCGCCGAGCTGCAGTCCGTGTCGGCGCTGTTAGTCGCCGAGACCGGTATTCTATCCGGCGCACACGGCCTCACACACGAGGAAAAGGCCTTGTTAGGCATCGCGCTGTGCCAGCGGTGGGGCGCGTTTTTCAACGACACAGGTCGCGGCGTGTACGAAGAAGTCATCGAGTCCGTCACTGACCCGAATTTGGTGAGCTGGGCCATGTATTTGGGGATGATTGTGTACCTGCTCGGCGCAGCGTACCCAGGAGCGAACGTGCGGCCGGACGCCGTCAGTGTCAGCACAGAGCCCACGGAGGATGGGTTCAAACTGCTCGTGAACTTGACGAAAGACTCGCTGTTTGGAGACAATGTTATTATGGACTCCAGAGTCGATAGGGCGAAGCTCAAGCTGCTGTCGCTCAGCGAGATCAACGTCGAAGTAGTTGTAACCAAGTCTTAGTCGATGCAGAGGTATGTATATATATACGTAGATCGTAAAGTCGCGTCTTCCTAGAATTTCTTTTTATTTTGTCCACTGTTTCTGGCCAACGCTGAGGCCCTTATCAACTCTCTTCTTCGTCAGCGCAGCAATGATGGCGGCGCCCACACCACTGCCGTCTTCAGCAGGCACGACGTGGATCGGGTAATCCTCCGGCTTCATGGTCCAGTCGAAAATCTCGGCGAGAGCCTGGTGGCCGCGCTCGCGGAAATGCGGGTACTTGTTGAACACACTACCGTCAGCGCCAGCGTGCACCGAGTCCGTGAAGTTGCGCTTCTTGTACAGAGCCGCAATGCCGCACATGGACAGCCGCGCCGCGCGAGTGCCGAGAAGCTCTGCCAAGCAGCGGATGACCGACAGCTCGTCCTGCGTGGCCTCGAGGTTCAGCTCCTCGCGCAGGAGGTCTGCCGTGTCGCTGAGGTTCTCCCAAGGATCGGTCTCGATCTTCGAAAGGAACTCCGCGTTCATGACGAATGGCTTGTCCAAGGCCGACATGTCCTGGCCCTTGAAGATGAGGCCCCTGCCATGCAGGTCCTGGAGAATGAAGCGCAGAAGCTCACCGAGACTGTAGCCGGCGATCATTTTCTCGAAGGCCTGCTGGCCGGGGCGCGGCGACTCGTCGTCGAGACGCACGTCGTACTTCGTGCGCGGCAAGATGACATGCTCATTGTCGAACGCACCATACTCACAGTTGATCGCCATGAAGGAGTCCGGGCCAATGTCGGCGGGCAGCTTGCCCTCAAGTTTCGGAATGTTGCGCACGTACTCGTAGTACGCCCCATTGCACCCCGTCCCGAAGATGCAGCCCATCTCCGTCTTTGGATCCGTGTAGTTAGAGGCGACGAGAGTTCCCGTTGTGTCGTTGATGATGGCGCCAACCGTCACGTTGATGTTACGGTCGTCGAGGGCTCGCTGAAGCAATGGCGCGACGTCCTTCCCCTCAACGCCGTCGATATCAAATCCCTTCGTCCAGCGCTGCAGAATACCGCTGTTGATCGCAGACTGAGTGCACGGGTAGCTGAACGTGAAGCCGACGTGCACGTTCTCGTTCGAGTCCGGGTGGTACTGCTTCATAAAGCTGCCAATCGAGTCGGCAATGAAGCCGAAAAGCTCGTCGGACGTGCCCGTCATCAGCTTCCTCGGCATGGCGTACTTCGACTGCACTACGTCGAAGTGGCGCTTGCCGTCCAGCGTGATCTCAGCCACACGCAGGTTCGTGCCGCCCATGTCGAGCGCCAAGTACGTGCCGGTTTCTGTACCTTCCGGGTACTCCATGACCCAGGCGACGTTCATGGGGATGTTTCCACCCTCCTTGCTAAGACCCTTGTGCAGCTCGGCCACGAAGTGTTCGACGATCTTCTTCAGCTTTGGCTGCTCAACCGTGAGCTCCTTCTCGAGCTCATCGTAGGCGTCCCGCAAAGGACCAGTGACACTGGACAGGGTTTCTTTACGCGTGGGGGGCTCTTTAGGACCAAGATGAACCATTTTTTGCAAAACTTTCAGGATAATTTCAAGTTCTGACACTTTTATATAACTGTTTCGGCGTTTATCTAAGATCGGATAAACCCATACCCAACATACGTGAGCAGTTTTTCCGGAGGCAACGGTTTGCAGCGTCTCGCTCCGCTAGCCCGCGACAGCCGATGATGCCGACGCTCTAAACCTGTCCTCAGTATTTACGTACCAGTGATTTCCTCACCCAGATTTTGTCTGGGCTTTGCCGCCAACAGATTCTCTAAACCATGCAGTTTCATTATTCCAACGCATACGACGACCTACGAATATACGACTCCATATGCATACGTCACTTACTCTTCGCGGGCCGGAGACACCCCAGCCCTGAATAAATGCCGCTGACCCCAGAACCCCCACTTTACTAAGGCTAGTAGTAGTAGCGAGGTGCTACAGTAGAGAGTGGCTCCTTGATACGGTCAACTTGAGGAAGGGTGGAGCGCACGCTTCGAACATACGCACACACTAGGCGAATCTAATAGGAGAGCTGTCAACTGATGTCTGAGGAATACGTGCCCGATCTGGGCCTGGCCAAGTACCTGTTTCAGCGGCGAAGCCGTGTGCCTGAGCAGCGTGCGGAGGCCGAGAAGAGGCTCGAAGAAGTGATCGTTGGTGGCAATTTGGCGAGTCTCTACGAGTACCTTGTGCCGTCGACGTCGTCTCAGTACGATGCTGAGCTTGTCTCGCGCATGAATGCGGCGAACGACGAAGAAGTGGCGGCCTTGAAGAAGAAGATCGACGAGGCCGAGGCGAGTGAGGACGACACGCATATCATCGATGCGTGGACGGCGCTCGGGAATTTCTACTGCAAGAAGTGCGACATGAAGAACGCGAAGGAGACTCTGCGCACGGCGAGCGAGAAGACGGCGGCCGTGGGCATCAAGATCGACATCGCGCTGACGATGGCGCGGATGGGGCTTTTGTACGGCGACCGCGAGCTCATTTCGAAGGAGCTCGACGCGGCGCAGTCGTTGATCGACCGCGGCGGCGACTGGGAGCGCAAAAACAAGCACAAGACCTACAAGGGCCTGTACCTCATGTCCATCCGGCAGTTCGACGAGGCGGCGAAGCTGCTCATCGACTCGTTCGCCACGTTCACGTGCGTCGAGCTGCTCTCATACAAGGAGGTCGTCGCGTTCGGCGTCGTTTGCGGCGCGCTGGCTCTAGACCGCGTCGACCTGAAGAAGAAAATCGTCGACTCGCCCGAGGTGCTGTCGCTGCTGTCGAGCTCCGAGCAGCTCGAGACCCTGAGCATTATGACGAACTCGCTGTACACGGGCCAGTATGCGTCGTTCTTGAGAGCGCTTGCCGACGTCGAGGTCCAGGTGCTGAGGCAGAGCCCCTACTTGGTCGACCATGCGGCGTACTACGTCCGCGAAATGAGATGCCGCGCGTACTCGCAGCTGCTGGAAAGCTACATGTCGCTGAATCTCAGAAGCATGGCCGCGTCTTTCGGCGTATCCACGGATTACCTCGAGACAGACCTCGCGCGGCTGATCCCGCAGAAGAAGCTGAACTGCGTCGTCGACAAGGTCCACGGCGTCATTGTCACGAACAGACCAGATACGAAGAACGCGCAGTACCACCAGGTGATCAAGCAGGGCGACGCTCTGCTCACAAAGCTTCAAAAGTACAGCGCCGCCGTGAGGCTCTATGGCGCGGATAGCATTAATTAGACAGGCTAGTGAGGTTAGTGAGGAGTGAGGATGTTAGTGAGGAGTGCGGAGGCGAGTGTGTGTAGAGTTAGAGCGTACGTAATGTATATGCAAGAAGTGTAGTACGATGATGAGTGTGCTGTGTGTATGAGGGAAACGGCGAGAACCAACGGCTTTGCCCTTTTCCTATGCTGCGACGGATCCCAGTGCGGGCCGCGCCATTCAGTAGAGGCTACGCGCAGGATTTCAAAATCAAGCGGATGATGCGGCTGCCGAAGCAGCAGATGTACGAGGTCGTTGGCGACGTGTCGAAATACAGCGAGTTTGTGCCATACTGCTTAGGGAGCACGGTCGTGCGCCGCAGCGAGTCCGGCCGGCCCGCGCAGGCCGAGCTCAGAGTCGGCTGGGAGACTCTTGACGAGAAATTCTTGAGCGATTTGGAGTTCACGGAAAACCAGGTGCGCGCGTTTGCCGCGGACAATAAAATGTTCAAGGAGCTCGTGTGCAAGTGGGAGGTGCAGGAAGTCGCGCCGAAACAGTGCCAAGTCGAGCTCACTCTGCGCTTCGAATTCCAGAACAAGATCTACGATTTCGTCGCGCAGAACGCGGGCACGCTCGTGGCCAAAAAAATGGTCGAGGCCTTCACTAAACGTGCAGTTAGCGAGGCGCGGAAGTGATCTAAAAAGTCCTCGATTTTAAATAACTCAATGTAGCTCGGGATGCCGTGGCCCTCGTACTGCGAGAATGTAACATAGATAAGCGATGCACGTAAACCAGGCGCACGCGTCCCTAGGGTTCTCTCCTCAGAGAAAGATGATGTCCGATACGGAAGACGAAATATGGCGCAGTTCCATAGCAGATGACGCTCCAATTGATAATCCGCCTGATTTCGCGTCGACAGAACCGCCCCTCGAGTTTGCGGCTCTGTTCGCGCAGAGCCAGCCCGAGAACGGCGAGGTCTCGCTCAGTGCGCTGTGTGGCCTTCTGAACCGGTCGCTCATCCCCAATGAGAAGGCGGCGCGCATCCTGGAGTTCAAGTCGGACACAGAGCGGGTTTCCGAGCATTTTTTCTACTGGGCTCTGCACGAGGCCGCGCGTGTCCAGGAAAACGAGGCCTACGATATCCCCGAATATGGCGAAGGCGTGGTGATTGACTTCGGCAAAGAGCGCCTCACGCTTCACGACGGCTCTGGCCACGCCGAGCATGTCATACCCCCCTACAACCCGACTGCGGAGCCGCGCATCCGCGTCGCGCTGTCTTCGCGCGATGCCGGGTCATATTTATTCAAGCACACCGTGTACTCCGTGTCCGGCGAGCTCGACGGGAAGAGCGTGAAGGTCCTGCGCCGGTACCGCGACTTCGCGGCGCTCGCCGAGTACCTCACGCGAAAATACACGTTCCGCGTCATCCCCGTGTTGCCGCCGAAGCGAATCACTCTGAGCGGCCACTATCTTGTCGGCGGCGACCAGGAAAGCTTTCTGTTGCAGCGCAGCGCCGGGCTCGCGCGGTTCATTAACCTGGTCATCGAGCATCCCGTGCTGAGCAAGGACGAGATTGTCGCGGAGTTTCTGTATGAGCTGACCTACGCTGGCCTGACCAAGCCGGCCTTTGCCGAGACCGACGTCGCTGCCGTCGACCCATTGTTCACGTCGAAATGGAGGCCCGAGCAAATCAAGCAGTGGCACTCTATCGAGATGGCGACGGAGGATTACACGACGCAGGTCACGTCGCTGTGTCTTCTATACGAGCGGCAGCTCCGGCGCATGGGCTCGCTGCAGAAGGACGCGGAACTCATGCGGCAGAACTTCGCCGAGCTGTCAGCACGGCTGCACGTCATCTACCCATCGCTGCAAGAGGAGCTGCCGGCGATCCAGCGCGGCTTGGACAGCGGCACGCAGTACGCCGACGAATTGTCGAAAAACACGCTCGCGTCGAAGGAGGACGCGAGCGCCGGACCACTCGAGGAGCTGAAACGGTACCGCGAAATGCTGGTCAGCGTCATCGAGCTTTTCAAACGCATCAAGCTGCTCGGCGGGAACAACATCCCCGAGCTCAAGAAGAAGATCACGGCGACGCAGCGGCGGCTCGCGGCGGCATCGACGAAGGAGGACGCGAGAGAAGAGGAGCTGCATAAGCTGAGGATGTCGATCCAGACGTCGCAGAACACTATTCGAGAGCTGACGAACCGCGACTGGCGGATTAAAATGATCGTCACGCGCGAGCTGCTAATGATCCAAAGCATGCAGTTCCAATTGTCGAAGCTTCTGCGGAGCATGGCCGAGGCGCTGTCTGACGACTTGACGCGCCGGACCGAGTTCACGAACGCATTCGTCGAGTCGGCCGAGTCGGTTCCACTGAAACTATAGATTTTCTTTAATTAATGAAGTATTGTATTGTCCACCTACTTATCGGCATACTACATCATCAGCGATTAGGGCAAAATTTATTTTTCATGGCTAGAGCGATCTCGAGAAAGAAGGCCAAGAAGGTCGCCCACCGCGATCGCCTCAGCAGCAAGGATGCCATGATCGAGGACGTCTCAAATCGCCAACGGAAAAAGCAATTGCGGGAAGCCAAGCTGGCTAAACTTACTGCAGAGAGCACGCCGAAATCGTTCAACACGAGCGCCGAGGGCACGACGCTCGGAGACTCCCTGTCGCACACAATGTGGTTCTAAATCTAGTTCTTTTCATCTGTCCTTGTGCTGGCCATGATTAACAGGCTCCTAAGGTACGTTCTCTTTTCGTTTTTCCCGGCTTTTTGATCGTTGTGGTCGTAAAGAACGCCGGCAAACACGTCGAGCAGCTCGTCGTCGTCCGTGTTCAGCTTGTTGATGAAATCGCACACGTAATTGAGCAGGTTCCGAAACTCGGCGCTATTCTGAGCGTTCTTCTTCTTCATGTTCGGGCCCATCAACTGCGTCGGCGAGTACTTGAGGATGGCAATCAAGACCTCAGCCACCGCGTAGATTCCCGCGTGATTCGCCGCTTGATTCGCTGCATTGAGCACTTCCTGGTCGAAGCTCTCTCCAGCGTCGATCCATTTCAGAATAACTTGGAACAGGGACGGCTCGGCCGGTGTAGCGAAGATGATTACTGAGTACTCCTTGAGCTGCGGGACTGCCTCGAGGTACTCAATGCATTTTCTAATCGATGTAGGGATTCCGTTTGCGTCCGACGGAAGGTCCGTGACCGGCTTTCCGAGAACCGAGTCCGTCGGATTGATGTTTATAACCATAAATTTTTGCAGTGTACTTTCCCTCTCGTCCGAGTTCATTATCAGCGCAATGAAGTCGCGAGGCTTCACGCCGATTTTCGTCGCAATGTGCAGCTTCGCCGTAGGATGCGACGCAGAGAGAACGCCTTTACCGGGGAAGATCGTTAAGTCGTCAGCAACCAGAGGCTGCACATCCTGCGTATTGCGGACCCGGAAGAGCTGGCTGAAATCGCCGCCGTCTCGTAGCAGCGGCCGTCGCACTAGGCTCGACACACTGACATTGCTGCTCGGCGTCGAGATGTGACTTTCACTGTCGCTGTCCTGCGATTGCTGCTGCTGATCGTTAATAGTGGCGTCTGCCTCAGCGTGTGCATCCTTAACGACCCAATGGATTGGCCGCGACCCCAGATTCCGCAGAGTGATCGGATACCTTTGGATCGATAGCGGCGGCCCGGAAATGGTGTACACGCCGTTATCGCTGACTTCGACTTTCGGGCGCGCGTTCTTCTCTGCCTCGTCGGCGAGTTTCAGCGCCCGCGACATGGTGTCCTGCCATTTCTCCGAGTTGATGCAGTTCGGCACTTCGAAGGAGACTCTTAACAGCACCGGCCGATGGTCCGAATAGGTCAGCTCAGGGAGCGAGTTGTAGCTGATGATCTGCGGGTTGCACGACGAGCGGAACATGATGCGGTCTGTGTATGACGGCACACGCGGCGCGAACTCGGTCGACTTCGTCACGTATTTATACGTCGGCGGGAAATGGATCGCCGCCTCTTCAAACCCATGAAACACCGTTTCGCGGTGCCGCTCGATGGAAAGACTATCGTAGGCGAGCAGCGCCACCCAGTCTTTAGCCTTGACTTTCTGCTGCGCCTCAGTTTTCGAGAGTAAGATGCGGTAGTTCAAGTCGCCCATGAAAACGGTGATTTTCTTGGGGCGGCTGTTCAGCTGGTCGTCGGTCTGGTTGCTGCTGTCGCCGGTGTCCTCAGACACGCTACCGTCGGTAAACACGCCATCCTCGGACGGCATTCCTACATCCTGCCGATCCGGCGGCTGGCCGCCAATGATCGCCTCAGTGATCGTTTCCTGAGCCGTGGACCCGGAAGAGCTGCTCCGCGACTTCGCCACCAGCGGAGGCGGGTCCAAGGCAGTCGTATCGTCCTCGAAATCTTCCCGGTCTGAGGATGAGACGCTGCTGATGCTGTCTGTATCGTTTGCGTCGCGCTCGTTGTCCGGATCGGCGCTCTCACCTAAGGGCCCCGTGAGACCAAAAATTGAGAACGCCTGGCCGATCTCGCGGAGCTCCCATCGCCTTCTACCGAGCTGCGTGATTCCTTCACCAGCACTGAGATGGGCGTTGACCACCGAGACTTCCACACCACCGCCAATAATCGCGTCCGAAAACAGATTGAACCGGGTCAGCACGGCCCCCTTGTTACCCCACATCCTCAAGAAGCCCGTCGAGGTTTTGTCAGTACGGAGTTTGCTCATAAACGGCACCAATGGGTTCGCCAAGAAGACCAATGTCATGATACCGAGCAGCTGGACGCAGGAAATCAGGGAATGCGTTTGATGCAAGTACGCTCTACTCATTTCCGACGTAGTTTGTAAAGTTGCTGGGTTCGACTTGACGCTGCGGTTGAGGTTATCCGTTTCTTGGAAACTGAGCACAACAATATCGTTTTGGCGGGCTTTGCTGATATCGCCGAAAAGCTTGACCCAAATCTCGCTTTTCAGCGACGTGTAGCCGAGGAGCCCCGCGCAATTGTATGTAATGCACTTCAGAGTTAGCTGCTTTTTGACGAGCAATTGATGCCAGTCCTTAACGAGCTCGACCGTGCGAAGGGTGTTGAGATCCGTCGGACCAATGGTCTTATTCCAGTACTCGACGAGATCAATCAAATTCTGGACTTGCACCTGGTTATTTATACCTACGGTGCCGATGTTTTTCTCCTCGAATTGCAAAACCAGCTGATTGTCTTTCAAATTGACCTGGAAATGCCGGTCGTACGCTTCGCCGCGACGCGTGTCTAGCCACGAATCATCTCCTGTCACACCTATTTTCCGCAGATTATAGATGCCGTCTTCAGCGAGACTCAGGATATGCGTTGACGTGTTAACGTGCATCACGAAGAGGCACTAAAGCAGCGGGGGTTGGGGAGCCTTTGTAGGACGGAGACGATCCACCGCTTACATACCAGAACGTGGAGAATAGCCCCTGAAAAAACAACAACGTCATCATAAAAACATGGCGGAGTTGAGCTTAACTAACCTGGTGATCCTGGGTGCGTTGCTGAAACTCCTGCTTTTCCCCGCGTATTTCTCCACAGATTTCGACGTACACAGAAATTGGCTCGCGATCACCCATAACTTGCCGCTGGGTGAGTGGTACCACGAGTCCACATCCGAGTGGACGTTAGACTACCCGCCATTTTTCGCCTATTTCGAGTGGGCTCTGAGCCATGTCGTGCCGCAGTCCGTCGTTCAGGACGGGTGCCTGCAAATTGTGAAGGAGGACGGGCAATTTGGCTGGCCAACCGTCGTCTTCCAACGCCTCACAGTCGTCGTGACCGAGCTGCTTTTGGCAGTGAGTTTGCGCGGACTCCGCCCGTTTGTAGTTGCGTTGATCTGGTTCAACCCGGGCTGGCTGATCCTGGATCACATCCACTTCCAGTACAATGCGGCGATGTTTGGCATCTTGATCGTGTCGATGCGCGCGATGAACGAGCGGAGGTTCCTGAAATCGGCCCTTGTTTTCGCCGTGCTTCTTTGCTTCAAACACATCTACCTCTACGTCGCGCCGGCCTACTTTGGGTATCTCTTGAAGCAGTACGTGTTCGCAGATTTCCGGATCGGCTCCATAATCCAGCGATGTGCAAAGCTGGGCGCTGTCACGCTCGCACCGTTCATCCTCGCCTTCGGTCCGGTTTTCGCTGCCGATCCGCAGGGCCTTGCGCCAGTTGTGTCGCGACTCTTCCCCTTCAGTAGGGGGCTCACGCACGCGTACTGGGCCCCGAATTTCTGGGCGCTGTACTCGTTTGCTGAGCGCGTTCTTGGTATAGTCAATAAGAACGCCGCAGAGAGCTCGACGCGCGGGATTGTGGGCCAGATCGCGTTTGTGAACCTTCCGGATATCGTGCCGCGCACGACCTTCCTGATTACAATCGCGGTGCAACTGATTTCCGTAGTGGGCGCGTCGGCCTCGAATTTCACAGAAGTGGTGACACTCTGCGGGTTCGCTTCGTTTTTGTTCGGCTGGCATGTACATGAGAAGGCGATCATGACGGTGTGCGTGCCGTTCGCGTTAATGTGCACCAAGTCCGCGGCGCACGCACGAGCCTTTGCGCCACTTCTTGCGAGCAGCTGTTTCTCACTATTCCCTCTGATCTTCACACCGGAGGAGACCCTTTTGAAGACGGTTTACACGGTTGGGTTCTTGGTCACGGCACTGGCATTCATGCCACAGGCATTCAAGGGGGTGTTGGGCGGCTTGAATCTAGTTTATAATGCAGGATTCGCCGTTTTGATGCCGGCTAGTGCACTCTTGCCCGCCGTTCTTCCGAAATACGAGTTCGCCGGCTTGATGCTCGTGTCGGTTTACTCGGCCATGGGCGTGTTCTGGTCTTGGCTGCAACTAATGGCTATCTATATCAGCGACCAAACCAAAATCTAAATAAGTTTTCATAACATATGATATGGCTTGACAAACTCCAATCCCGGAGCAGCTCGTGGCGGCTATTCGCCGCGCCACGATTGCGTGCCAGTTCACTCCCGTGTTGATGGGGCTCTGCTTTGCGGTATCCAGCCCGTTTTGGATGCCGTTTGCGACTACTTGCCGGACCCGTCTTAGGTCATGAACACGAGTTGGACATCACTGATCCGCACAACGGTGAAGTGCCTGTGGTCCTGAGTTTGTCGGAGCCTTTTTTGGGCCTTGCCTTCAAGCTCGAGGAGGGCCGCTTTGGCCAGCTCACGTACATCCGTGTTTATCAAGGCAAGATGAAGAAGGGCATGCAGATGATGAATGTGCGCACGGGTAAGAAGGTGAAGCTCGTTAGGCTCGTGCGTATGCACAGCGATGAAATGGAGGACATCGAAGAGGCCGCTGCGGGTGAGATCTGTGCGACACGAGTTCGAGATGGCGGTTATTGGCGTGAAGATGCTGATCAACGATGGTGCGACGCACGAGGTTGATAGCTCCGAGTTTGCGTTCCGGACGGCTACAATCAATGCCTTCAAAGACGCGTTCATGCGGTCGCAGCCGTGCTCTTTATAATGTCGGCAGCCAGGGCGAAGATATCGAGGAGCGCGAGGTCCTCGAGGACCTGAAAGAGCTCGTTTCCGAGAAGCGCGCAGAGCTGATTGAGACTCTGGCCGACGTCGACGATGAAATTGCATCGATTTACCTCGAGGAACATTCTTAACACCTCAGGGTGGACAGTACACGACACTGTCTATCGGCGCGCCTTCTTCCGCGGCGAACTAGTGAGCGCATGGGCTCGCTTTTTTTTTTGCTCGACCCTGCATTCTGGACAGAGCCAGAATCCCCCGGGGAGCGTCGTCCGGCCCAGGCAAGAGAGATGATACCATTGGTATGGGCATTGCTCGCCACTGCAGGCAACCATAGGCCCGCGCGCGGCTTGATGACACGAGCAGTAAAGACCTTTCTTAGGAAGTTCCCTTGGTGCAGCCATCGACGTGGGTTTCTGGTTACTTCGGGAAGTGCTCGTGCTCGCCTGCGCATTACGCGCCGTTTCCGAATTGCGAGCCTCTTCCTTTCTAAGTTCTTCCCTTCTTCGGATGGTCTCAAGTCTTTTCGCCTCTGCATCCCGTCTCAACTCCTCTTTCAAATTCGCGTCGGCAAGCCTTCTCTCGTCTCTTTTTTTCGCATCATCTTTTCTCCTCGCGTCTCTCCTCTTCGCGTCTCTCCTCCTCGCGTCTCTCCTCTTCGCCTCGTTTCTTCGCCTCGCCTCACTCTTTTGAGCTCTCTCTTTCCTCAAACTCTCCTGCGCCGTGCGCGGGGCCCCATCCTTGAGCGCGTGCGAGGATTCACGCTTATTCTGCCTGCACTCTGGGCAGAGCCAGTTCTTCTCTCTCGGCGCTGTCATTCTGTTAAGGCATCCAATATGGAACCACTGGTACGGACACTTCTCGTTTTCGCAAGCCACCATGTCGCCATACGACTCCTTATGGCAGAAACAGTAGAGGGGCTCACTTTCGGGAGTCGGGCTCGGCTCTGGACTTTCTTCGAAGGTTACTTGTACTTCTTTCTTCGCAAAGCGGCCATTGCTTTTCCGCGGTGGCCTCAATTGAGGTCTGGCGGAGGACTTTTGACGCGAGTGAGATTGCGGCGCGTCTACGAGCAATTGAGGAGGTTCTGGACTGCCCTGCGGGGATGCTGTTGAGACCTGTGTAGAAATCACTGACTCCTGAGCAGTACTGTCTGAAACCGGCTCCGACTCGTGAGGGACCTGGCTTTCGAGGCTCGACTCGGCGACCGAGCCATTACTCGCTGGGGCGCTCTGCAATTGCGACGAATCTTCCTGATTATCTATGTTACTGGCATCAAACTCGAACGGGTTATGTTTCACGAATTCCAGCAGCCATTTCAGCTCGTTTATGACCTCATCCTTGCTGTGAACCCCTGTGCGCACCACTTCCCTGGTTGCGAGCTTCTCGAGCCCGTGGCTGACCAGGTGGCTATTAAACTCCTCGAGAGCCGAATTATCGTCGCCAAGAAGTGATCTGCATATCGATATCGACCTTGCGAAGGTGATTTCTTGCCACGCCATCTCGCGTAGAGCGATATCTATTAGTCAGCTGAAATATTGTGTACTCTGGGCACTCGGCGAGATCCGGGGCCAAGACACGGTGCGGCTGAGACGTCGCGCAGCCCACGCGTCTACCGAGCAATTGGTGGCTTTGAACGCACAAAACCGTCGGACTTAATTTCGGGTGAAGAATGTTTCTTTAGCGCGCAAAACTCGGTACCCGGGTCGATCCGGAACGGCGTCGAATCATTCGTCCGCTGGGGTTACCTACGGCCATCTACTTAGTTTAATGAGGCCTGCTATTTGCAGAAATTCGTGTGATTTTGGCTGCAGACAGGACATCCACATGACCCCTACCCGATACGCTTAGTGAGAGCGCCAATCAATTTTGCTCTATACTCAGATCAGCCTTTACCTTTTCCACAGAGGATGTTCAAATACGTTGCGTCGAAGCCTGTGCTGGCGGCGTCCACACTGACTGCTGGACTTTCTGCGTACTATGCCCATCTGTATTTGAATCCTGCCGAGGCGGTGACGATGGCCGAGCACGGTTTGCACGCGCCGAGCTACCCGTGGTACCACGAAGGTAAGCTGCATACCTACGACCACGCGAGCATTCGCCGTGGCTACCAGGTCTATCGCGAGGTGTGCTCGACCTGCCACGCCATGCACCTTGTGACGTGGCGCCAGCTCGTCGGTGTGTCGCACACGAGCTCCGAAGTCCGCGAGATGGCCGCCGAGTACGAGTACGACGACGAGCCGGATGACGAGGGCAACCCGCGCATGCGTCCCGGCAAATTGGCCGACAAATTCCCCTCGCCGTACCCGAACGAGCAGGCCGCGCGTGCGGCGAACCAGGGTGCGCTGCCGCCGGATCTCAGCCTGATCACGCGCGCGAGACACAACGGTACGAACTATGTGTTCTCGCTGCTGACGGGCTACCCGGACGAGGCGCCCGCGGGCGTCCAGCTCGCCCCCGGCTCGAACTACAACCCATACTTCCCCGGCGGCGGCATTGGCATGGCGCGCGTCCTGTTTGACGAGCTCGTTGAGTACGAGGACGGCACGCCGGCAACGACTTCCCAGATGGCGAAGGACGTTGTGACGTTTCTGAACTGGGCCGGTGCGCCCGAGATGGACGACCGCAAGCGTATGGGATTCAAGGCGCTGATCATCTTGTCCGCGCTCTTCACCCTCTCGATTGCAGCGAAGCGCCTGAAGTGGGCCAATATCTGGACGCGCAAGGTTGTCTGGAGAGGCCCCGGAAACCCCAAGCAGTAAAATAACTCACAGTGACGATGCTACGAACAAATGTCACGACCGTGGGCAGTAAGTGGTGTGTGCGACGAAATGAGGAGAAAAACGTAGAGAAACTTAGTACTTATTCGCGGACTGTGCGGACCCGGGTTCGTCGACAGTGCGTGAGAAGTATCAAAATGTAGAAAGATTTCTTAATAACGAATCAAGATCGGGACCGCACCACTGAAGCCGTTGTCGTTGGCCGAGATTGTATAGTTTCATGTAGACTATCTGCCTAAAATTGTTGCGAGCCGCATATACACCTGAGACTAGACATACCACATTCAATAAACACACACCACCACATTAACCGTACCCTGACGCACTACAATCTGGTAATTCGTCGTCTTCCTACGCGAATTCGATGAGCTCGCATTAGAGCGTCACCGCAAGCGCGTCGAAGCTGATCGTATCGCAGCCGAAATGGTAGCCAGCGAAGATCGGTCTCAGAACTGAGAGAGACGGAGCGCCCACCCGCCAGGATTTCACTGGAGCCGGGTTTATGGTCCGCAAAGGCAAAAATTGGGCCCGCAATCAAAAACGGAAGGAAATGCGCAGCATGCGGAGACTCCAAGCCGAGCTATTTTCCAATGAGGGCCGAGTTTCGCTGGAGACGCCGGGTAATGATGCAATGCACGCTCCCGAGTGAGCTCAGTACTGAGCCGCTGCCTGGGTGCCTGTGGTTTATTAATTAGATGTAAACACCCATCCATAGTTGTTTTAATTAATTAATTATATCACAATCATGCTATTGAGCGACCGCGCTAAAATAGCTTTTCACAATAGATGGAACACAACGTCCTCATCATAAGTGTCTGGCTACCACACTCACTAGACCACGCCGCCACATCATAAATATATAAACATCCAACAGCTCAAGGCTCGCTCGCAGGTAACCCGGGGATCCCCGCGAACTTCGCCTTCTTCGCTACCCGCACTGGCTCGACCGCTTCATCCACATCAGGGATTTTGATGTCTTTCTCGGTGTCGCCCGGTGCGGCGCGTGTCCAAACGCGCACGGTCTTGTCGTTCGCACCCGTGGCCAAAGCATGGCCCGCGGGATGGTACGCTAGGTCCCACACGGGCCACTGGTGCGCGTCCGGTATAGACCACGCCGGCACCAGCTGCCCGACGTCGTTCAGGCTGCTGGCGCTATCGAGCACGAAGTGGTGCAGACCCCCGTCATGCGTCGCCGTCGACAGAACATTCGTGTGCACCGGGTGCCATTCGAGGCACGAGACGTCCGAATTATGGCCCCTCAAGACCTGCGCGCCTCCGTCCTGGTGCACGATTTTGCGAAGATCGAAAATGTGCGCCGTGTGGTCTCTTGAGCTCGCGGCCAGCAAATGCTGGTTCCCCGTGGGCTGGAACCGCGTTCTCGAAACCGTGTTCTTGAACTCGTGGATGGTGTGCACGGCCAGCTTCGCGCGCGGGTCCCACAGTCTCAAAGTGTTGTCCTTGGACCCCGAAGCGAGCAGGCTCCACGACGGGTGCCAGTCGACGCACTTCACATCCCAGCCGTGCGCGTTCTTGCCACTGAAGCTCGTTTCCTCGGTCATGCTCGCGAAACTCCAGACCTTCACGCTGCCGTCGTCACTGCAGGTAGCGAATTTCGAGTCGTTCGGGCTCCAGGCGATGTCCCGCATCACCTCGGCGTGGGCCCTTTGCATTTTGACGTTATTGAAGTTCGGCTGCCAGACTTTGAGCAGCCCATCCTGGTCGCCGCTGATGAGCCACTCGCCAGCGTGGCTATATTTCATGCACCGCACGGCGCTCTCGTGGGCCTGCATGACCATTTCGAGACTGAAGTTCATGCCGTGCCACAGCGTGAACTCGCCGTTCATCGTGGCCGAGAGCACTCTCCGGCCGTCGGGCGTATACTCTACACAGAACACGGCGCGCTTGCTCTTATTCAAGCACGTCTGCGCCAGTTTCACGGGTAAAGACGCGGCCGGATCCAAAGGCAAAGCCGACGGGGGCACGAGTCTTGCCCTCGACGAGAATTCCGCACGCAGTGCCTGGGTGTTAACCGGCGCAGATGCGTGTTGAAGGATATCCCATCGCGAGAAATCCGATCCGTGGTCAACGACTCTCATAATCGCAGACACCCACCGCTCTGATCCCAGCTGCCCTTACCCCACAAGATACGACTGAGCTGTGCGTTCGAAACCCCTCCCCCGCATATGGCCTCCCTCCTTTTTTTCCAAATATTCGGGATTGCTTTCACTCAGTGTTCACTATAGCTTTACCTAAATGGCAAGGTTTCCACGCAGAATCATCGCTGTGGTTGTTCTCCTTATAATTTTTATAAATGTGTGGTATTTGTCCCAGCGACCAGTCTTTGATCTCACGCTGAGCGACGAGGAAAGCTTGGCCCCATCCGATGAAGCCGCAAAACCCGCAAAATTGGATTCGCCCGTAAATCCACGGCCAAAAACTCCCGAGAAGCCGGAGCCCAAGGACCGGCCTAAGGCGGAGCCCAAGGACCGGCCTAAGGCCGACGACTCGAATAAGATCTCAAACGCGAGGGAAAATTACAACTCGCCCACGACCTACGACATTGGCGTCGCCGAAATCAAAAAAGTCTTGAGCAAAATCTCCGAAATTCAGCCTGGCGTCGAAGCACTCAGGACATATAATCGCGACATCAAGGGCGACACTGAACTGCACAATGCGAAAGAGCTGCCGCCGACTTCCTATATCCTGGGCATGTACCTGCAAGTCAGCGACGCGGAGCGGGACCTTCTGAAGGAAACCCATAAAAAAATGATGGAGCAGCTCCCGACGGAAACCGTGCCGAACGCTTTCCAAGGTCGCGGCGTCGTCATGACGGGCGGCGGCAAGTATTTCCCCATGATCCTCACGGCGATTCGGTGGTTCCGCGAGCAGGACAAGACCACGCCGATCGAGGTCTACATGAAGGACAAGAGCGAGTATGAGCCGGCAATCTGCGACAAGCTGTTCCCCAAACTGAACGCTGAATGCCGCGTTCTCCGGGACATCTACGGCGAGAAGCTGTCGGCCAAACTTGAGTCCCCGTATGCGCTCAAACCGCTGGCGATTCTGGCCTCGAGATTCGACGACATCTACTTCATGGACGCGGACTCGTACCCATTGATCAACATCAACACCGTTTTCGATTGGAAAGTGTACGAGGAAGTCGGGCTGATTCTGAACTCGGACTACTGGCCGCGCTACATCTCACCAAAATTCTACGACATCGTTGACGTGAGGCTCGGCTCGCGCGCGCGCGGAGACCCGAACAGCGACGCGCTTCTGCAAAGCGACCGGGAGAATGCGATTCCGGGCCAGTCGACCGAGTCTGGCCAAGTGTTTGTACGCAAGAGCTCGCATATCCGGTCGCTCATGCTCGCGATGTACTACAACCTGTTCGGCCCGGATATGTACTTCGCATTGATGATGCAGAACGGCCACGGAGAAGGTGATAAAGACACTTACGCCGCGGCGGCCGTCATCTGTGGTGAGAGCTACTACCAAACAGAGCGAAGGCCGGCGACTCTCGGCTATCACACGGCCGACGGCTATAAGGGATACGCGATGATCCAACCCGACCCGATAACTGACTACAAAATCCATAAGGAAGGACTGCGGGAAACGAAGGAGAAATTCTTCGCGTTGCATGCGAACTCGATCAAGTCCAATCCAAAATACATGCTGATGGGCTATAGCGAACCGATGCGAGGCGCCCCGCCGCTGCGCGAGATGCGCGTCTTTGGTGACATGGCTAACATCCGTAAGGAGCTGTTGGAAAATGTGGACATCGAGCTCCGCTTTTTCAGAACGATGGCCGAGGTCGCTTGCGAGTGGGCCGTCAAGGAGAAATACGTGCCTCGCGACTGGGAGGGTGAAGACCCTGCGAAGTTCTGCTCGATTCTTAATGAGCATGTTAAGTGGCTGAGCGAGCACCCGGACACCGCGTACTCGAGCACAGCGCCTTTCTACATCGACAAAGCACATTAGATGTAAACCTGGGTATTCTCTAATATTAGCATACATATTCCCGATTAAGCACTCTCGATAACATCAGCAAAGTCACAGCACTCACTGATTACTCTTTCCCGGTACGAAGACGCCTTTCTCGGTTATAATCGCGTCAATCAGGCTATATGGCGTCACATCAAACGACGGGTTCCATACGTCGATCCCACTAGCGGCTATTTGCTGGCCATTGACGTGCGTCAGCTCGACGCTCGGCCGCTGCTCGATTTTGATGGCGTCGCCCGAGGCCGTGTTCAGATCAATCGAGGTCGTCGGCGCCGCGACAATGAACTTGACGCCGTGGAACCTCGCGAGCACGGCGAGCTGGTAGGTGCCGACCTTATTTGCGACGTCACCGTTCGCAGCAACGCGGTCCGCACCGACAATGGCGACCTTGATCTCGCCCTGGCTGAGCTTCATGAGCGCAGCCGCCATAGAGTCGGTGATCAGCGTGGCCGGGATCCGGTCGTGGACGAGCTCGTACGCGGTCAGCCGCGCGCCCTGGTTGTAGGGCCTCGTCTCTAAGGCGTAGACTCTGCTGAGCAAACTGTGCTTGTGCAGAGAGCGGATGATACCGAGCGCAGTCCCGTAGCCCGCCGTAGCGAGGCTGCCCGTGTTACAGATGGTGAGCGCCGCACACGGCCCCAACTTCTGGTCGGTGATCCACTTAACGCCCTCCTCTCCGATCGCCATGTTATCCTCGATGTCTGCTGCGAGCATCGCCTCGGCGGCCACCAAGAAATCTTCCCGGACTTGCGCCTCGGTGCTCTGCGCCACGAGGTTCTTCATTTCGCGCGCCGCATTGCCGAGGTTGACGGCAGTGGGCCGTGCCGTCACGACGTACTCGAGCTTGCCGAGCGCGTACTCTTTGCCGTTCGCTGCCTCCGCATTGAGCAAGTCAACGGCCACACCGAGCATGCCAACAATGGCAATGGCCGGCGCGCCGCGCACCTGCATTGAGCGGATAGCGGCGTGCGCGTCCTCAGTGTTTTTGATTTCTACATAAACCGATTCATGCGGCAGTTTCAGTTGATCTAGAATGTACAGCTTATTGTCCTCGAACTTAATGGCCTGCAGGGACATACTGGTGGTTCAGATCCTTGACAAATTCGCTCAGAGCGATCACGTGCACCAGTCCCAGGACAGAGCAGCTAGCGAGGACGCACTAGGATGAACACATAATCTTAGGACACATAATCTAACTAGGACGGACACAAAATCTAACCAGGTCAGACACCAAAATCGGCCAACGCTTGGGCGGCACGAAATATATGAAATAGCACTCAAAACTTGACCGTAGACTAATTACGTTGCAGCCAGGAACTCTAAGTGAGTCCTGCCCCGTAAGTGAAAAATCTAGGAGCCTCTGGCTAAGACTGCGACAAACTAACTGACGCCTTTTCGCGTCCAAATGCGGTCAGAGCGGTCTCCCGTCTGCAATTCACGTGAACTGCGTGCCGCTGTCAATCTCTGTACGGAAGCAATGAGTCAGCGGCATGCATATTCCTCGGAGGCGATAAATGAGACATACAGCGAGCTCCGAGCGTGTTCTAAATTTAAACCAGTTACAGCGACGCAGCAGACGCCGCGCGCTTAAGCTTATATTAGTTCTTGACGTATTCGCACCAATTCGGTTAAGCTTTTGCCGCGGCTGCGGCTTGCGGCGTGCGTCGCCCGATGCGTCGCCTTGCGATGCCTCTAGACGTCGTTTTCAAGATAATACATACGGAACTACGATACAAAAACTAGATCTAACATATAATTAGCTTAGGCGGCGTCAGCAGCAACCGTGTCGGGCTCCTTGGCGGCAGACCAGTCTCCACCGTCCTCGTCGACGTAGCCCGCGTCGGTGTGGCGAATCGAGAGCGTCGGCTTGACGGTCGCCTGCTCGAAGGTCCAGTCGCGGAGAGCAGTCTCGGCGTCGTGCAGGATCTGCTCGCTCGCGTCGTAGCCGTCGTACTCGACGCGGATCTCGCCGGGCGTGACCGGCGTGTCGTCGAGGAGCTCGAGGAGCGCCTTGCCGTAGCCGGCAATGAGGGCAACCTTCTCGCAGTACTCACGGATGCTATCGAACTGGTAGTTGAACGCAGCCTTCAGCTTCTCGCGAGTGATGTTCGAGAGCTGAGCCTCGGCGACCAGCGACTCGGCCTCGGCGCGAACAAGCTCCTGCTCGAGAACGATAATCTTCTGGCTGTACGGCTCCTTGTACTTGAGGTGCGCAATCTGATCGGTGATCTTTTGCTTGCGGTCACGCGACGGCTGGACGCTGGCCTCAATGTTGCGGATCGACTTCAGGGTGACGCGGTACATGTCGTACTTGTCAATAAAGGCGTCGTCGAGGTAGCCGATCTCGTGGATGAGCACACCGAGCTTGTCCGTGACATCACTGACGTCATCGTCCTCGCTGCCCTCGCCCCAGAACGAGAGCTGCTTCGCAACCTCCTTGCGCTCGTTCGCGACAAGCTCAATGGAACGCATGACATTCTTCTCCATCTTGACGAGAACGGCAAGACGGCGAGCGAGCTCGGGGCCGAAGGAGCCGGCAGTCGAGCGGCGCAAGTTGTGCGTCAAGGAGCCCTTGCCGAAGAAGCGGTTAGACTTGGTAGAAGACGGCGGCGGAGGCGGCGTCTGAATATCCTGCGCGGTCGGCGCGCGGGCGGCTCTCAGAGAGTAAGTACGGTGCATACTTCTTTTTGAATAATGTCGATCGACGGGAAAGTAGGTGGGGGTGGGGCGGCGGGAAGGTAAGAATATATAAGGAGATGAATCCGCGATTATGTAATTATGCATCGGTTTGCTCTTTCGCCCAAACAGGTAAGATAATAACCATGCGAACCCTGATATACCCTAGCCCGTGGAATGCATAGCAAGGGAGAATCATTAATGAATGCGAGCAGATTTAGTCTAGACCGTGAAATAAATAAGATTTCCTGGTGGAGCCTAATACTTGTATAAATATATTACTCATGTGCAAGCGTTCTCAACCTTGCGCGTGCTTAAAGCCCGTCATTTCTAGCAATTATTCGGCATCTTCTGATCTGACGCGGATTAAACGTATCAGGGGGTGGCTGTTGCGGACCATGCAAGCTTGCTGGACCCCGTCGATGACAACCTGTTCATGTAGAATAGCTTTCCAGGGGATCAGCAACCTAACAAATACTTCCACTTCTAATCTAATGCAAGGAGAAAAAAAAACTCACTCATTTATTTAACGTTTCACGGCGAGTAAAAGGCCGCTCAAGGTTGAATTGACAGGCCCACCGCGGGTGTTGCCGCTGACTCTAATGACTCGGTGACGCTCTACTTCACTTAGGGATGTTCCCTGCAACTGCACATTAACATTAATTCGCGTTCTTCCTCGGCAACGCCAAGCACTCAGCAATCAAGGGGGTGAAATGCACTCTGAGAAGATGGCGCGCGTCTCTGCTTTGTCAGCAAAAGGTGCAACCCGTGCCCTTGTTCCAGCCTCATTCGACAACAACAATAGGTGCTAATATCAGCAGGCAGTGACAGATACAGACACAGAGAAGGGTTGATTTCCTCTCCAGATCAGAGGCGGAGTAGACCGCTCGGCGGAACAACCCTTATTCGCATTTCACTACATATGATTCCTAAACTAGAGCAAGGCACGTCCTTGATCTACAAAGAAGACCTTTAAATATGTGTGTTTGGAGAGCAATAGTTTATGAATTCCACAATTCCAAAACAATCCTTTTGGATTCTTAACTTTTATTTTTTCAGTGCAAATGTATGGCATTGAACGCTCTCCGCTATTAGCTTACCTCGAAAGCAACCAATCATTACCAAGCAATTATGTACAGTCATAGTCACGCCGATATCGCTTGGATATTTTTCACGAGGGTAAGGCCCAAAGAGATATATCGACTTTTGAAAAATTACCAGCTGAATGTTGAGACAGAATTGGAGGCATCTTGCCCCGAAGAACGTACGCTTCTATTCTTCGAAAGATGAGGAGCTGAACCGGTTTTCGAAAATCATCACGCAGCCCAAATCGCAAGGAGCTTCCCAAGCTATGCTCTACGGCACGGGCTTCAAGCCTGAAGATTTCCAGAAGGCTCAGGTCGGTGTATCCAGCGTTTGGTGGAGTGGCAATCCTTGCAATGCCCACTTGCTGGATCTGAATTTCAAGGTTTCCAAATCCGTTAATGACGCGGGATTGAAGGCCATGCAGTTCAACACGATTGGTGTGAGCGATGGTATTTCTGTGGGTACAAATGGCATGCGCTATTCCTTGCAGTCCCGCGAGATTATTGCCGACTCGATTGAGACGCAGACGATGGGCGAGCATTACGACGCGAATGTTTCGATCCCGGGCTGCGACAAAAATATGCCCGGCTGCTTGATGGCCATGGGAAGGTTCAATAGGCCGAGTTTGATGGTATATGGTGGCACAATTATGCCAGGAACGGGCACCTGTGGTGTTGAAAAGGGGAAAGTGCTGGACATTATCACCGCTTTCCAGAGCTACGGCGAGTACCTAAGCGGCGCAATTAACGAGGAGGAGCGCCAAGACATCATTCAGCATGCCTGCCCCGGATCCGGTGCGTGCGGTGGTATGTACACGGCTAACACAATGGCCTCGGCTACCGAGGTGCTCGGAATGTCCATTCCCGGCTCTTCGAGCTCGCCGGCCGTCTCGAAAGAGAAGGCTGAGGAGTGCCAGCGTGTCGGCGCCGTCATGAGGAACTTGCTCGAGCTCAACTTGAAACCCCGCGATATCATGACGAAGAAGGCGTTCGAGAACGCTATTGCCTACATCATTGCGACCGGCGGCTCGACCAATGCCGTTCTCCACCTTATTGCTATTGCTCACAGCGTCGATGTCGATTTGACTGTTGACGACTTCCAGCGTATCTCGGACTCAACGCCTTTGCTCGCTGACTTCAAGCCCTCGGGCAAATACGTTATGGCTGACCTGCAGCAGTACGGCGGCACTCCGGCCGTCATCAAGTTCCTTATCCAGGAGGGCATTATCGATGGCTCTCCGATGACGGTGATGGGTAAGACGCTGGGCGAGACGGTTGCGGATATCCCGGGATTGCCCGAAAACCAGCCGATTGTTCACAAGGTGTCGGAACCGTTGAAGCCCAACGGCCACTTGCAGATCTTGCGGGGCAACATTGCTCCTGACGGCGCGGTGGGAAAAATCACCGGCAAGGAAGGCCTGCGCTTTGAGGGCAAAGCCCGTGTGTTCGACGACGAGGCGAACTTTGTCACTGCTGTGGAGAACGGCGAAATCAAGAAGGGCGAGAAGACTGTCATTGTCATTCGCTACGAGGGCCCGAAGGGCGGGCCCGGTATGCCGGAGATGTTGAAGCCAAGCTCGCTTATCATGGGCTACGGTCTTGGCAAGGACTGCGCACTTCTTACAGATGGCCGCTTCTCTGGAGGCTCTCATGGATTCCTCATCGGTCACATCACTCCTGAGGCTGCCGTGGGCGGTCCCATTGCGCTGGTCGAGGACGGCGACACAATCATTATCGATAGTGAGAAGAATAGCATCGATGTCGTGCTCCCTAAGGAGGTGCTCGACGAGCGCCGTACCAAGTGGACCCCGCCGCCTCCGAGGTATAACCGCGGAACACTCGCAAAGTACATCAAGCTTGTGTCGACGGCTTCGCGCGGCTGTGTGACGGACGACTTTTAAATTAAGTGTGACAAAAAAATATTTGAAAAAGCTCATAAAAGACTTTTTTTCATAGTGAAATTTACTCTAAGTTACTGACCAATGTGCTTAGTTTCAATATAAGCGGAGATCCACGCAAAATATTTCACTCTTCTAAGAGGTTAGGATTTTTCAATGGTTTTCACTGCAGGCGCGAATCCTGTCCCCCATACAAGCTGCGTCATCGATGGCACAGTCTACTATGGGGCTAACAATCAGGTGCTATGCACTGCTATGCAGCGAAATCCTGCGGAAGTCGCGAATTTAGAAGGTCACATAGAAGCGCTCTGCGAAGCGAACAAGGATCAGCTGCTGGTGGGAACTGCTAGTGGAAACTTGTATCTTGTCAATACTCGTGGCGGGTATCAAGTTCTCGATCAATTGCCCCGGCCTATCACTTGCGTGGCCTCTAATGGATCTCGGTTTGTGGCTGGGTGTATGGACGGCCTGATTCATATCTACGGCGACCAGGAAAAGCAGTCTATATCCATCACGGGATTTGCGCTATGCGCCGCGTTCTGTGAAGAGCTACTTGTGATCGGAGGTACTTCCTGTAAGCTGTTGGTCATTCACTTGCCGACACTCGAAACTGTTTGGCTCGAGGGCCACGAAGGATGGGTCAGATCGCTGGCGTTCAAGAAGGATGGTGCAGGTGAATATACGCTCGCCAGTGGGTCTCAGGAAAAATATATCCGTTTGTGGAAGTTCGCCCCAAAGACTGGGGACGAAGACCCGTTTTCGAACATGAACGTCATTAAAAACTGGGGGATCACCTTTGAGGCACTATTAATGGGCCACGATGACTGGGTTGTTGGTGTTTCCTGGGACTCTAGTGGACAGAACCTGCTCTCTGCCTCGTCAGACTCGTCCTTAATTATCTGGATGGCAGAGAGCTCTGATCTTTGGACACCGGACCATCGCCTTGGTGACGTATCCAATTGGGGTGCGTCAACCGCCACGGGTACCTCAGGTGGTTTTTGGGCTGCATTATGGCTCGACGACGGGTCTGTGGCCACGGTAACTCGAACGGGCTCTTTCCGGAGCTGGCAAAGAGACGCCACGGGAACCTGGCAAGCCGAGGGTGGGCCGACCGGACACTTCCGTGTAGCAACCGACGTGGCCTGGTTCCGTGATAACTACCTTCTCACGACCTCGAACGATCAGACCACGCGTCTTTGGCTTTTCTCCGGAAACCGGCTCATAGAGATCGGTCGGCCGCAGATTCATGGGTACGATATGGTTGCGGTTGCTCCCATTGACTCGCAAACTTTTCTGAGTGCCGGCGATGAGAAGCTGATGAGAGTATTTTCGCTACCGCGTCAGGTCGCTGAGCAAATGGCCCAAATATCTCACAGCGCCATTGACGACGCGGCACTCGCTGCAATGCCGCTGATTGCCGGTGTGCCGGCTCTGGGCCTCAGTAACAAGTCAGAGGTTGAGGAAGAAGTCCCAGTTGCTCCGCGCGAGGACCATCTTCAAAGGCTCACGCTGTGGCCCGAGGCCGACAAACTGTATGGCCACGGCTACGAAATCAGCTGTTTAGCAGTGTCCCATCGCCTCGGCGTGATCGTGTCCTGCAGCCGAGCCAACACTGAGCAGCACGCTCGCATCAAATTTTTCAGCATTCAGAACTACCACGAAATCACGCGCGCAGACGAAAGTGGGCCGTGCCACTCGCTGACTGTGTCGAAGCTTGTTGTGTCTCCAGATGGAGCTCGGGTAATTAGCGTCAGTCGAGACCGCAAATTTATGATCACGGATATCGCCACGCAAAACGTAGAAGTTGATTTCCCGAAGGCACACACGCGGATTATTTGGGACGCGGCGTGGATTAGCGATACCGAGTTTATTACAGGGTCTCGAGATAAGCAGGTGAAGAAATGGAGCAGTTCGGGAACACAGGTCGAGCTGCTGAAGATGGTGAAATTTGCGAATCCGGTGACTGCAGTCGCTGCTGGCAGCGTCTGCATTGCTGTTGGAGAAGAGGACGGCCGTGTTTCGATTTGGGATGCCGATCTGACTCAGGAAATCAGGTCGTTCAAACTGCCCGCGCGGGTGAATCGCTTGGCTATGAACATCGCGCGGCGAAGCGTCGCGGCGGTGAGCGGGCAAACCGTGCAAGTGCTCGCACTCGACTAACAAACTTCTGAACAGAGATTTATTTATATGGATTTAAAATATACATTCTAGGCTCCTAGATTGAGCCCCTCTCTTCAATCATCCTAGTTCGAGCCCATGTGCCAGGTGCTGATCCACTTGAGACGGTCATAGTCTGTCGGCGGCCCAGTCATTCCCAGAGCGAGATCCCGGAAGTAGTAGGCGCACGCGCCCGTGATGCTAATAAACACCCAGTGTACGAGTATTGCGTATTTCCGCGGCACGAACCAGTCGATCAGGAACGCGAACACGAAAATCGCGAAGTACAGAGCCGGCATGTAGTGGTGCAGGTAAGTGACGCGCGCCATGATGATGAACGGCACGAAGTGGAAGAACCAGCCCATGAACGGCAGGCCGCCGGCAATGACGAAATGCTCGAGATCCGCGGCGCTGAGCACCGTGATCTGGCGCTGGTACAGCAGTAGGTAGCCGACGCACGCGAGTACAAACGTGCCGATTCCAGCGGTCGTCAGCCAGATCGTGGACGGGGTACCGAGCAGGTAGTAGCGAATGTGCTCCGCGTCCCAGCCGCACATGCGCAGCCCGCGGTGCGTGATCGGCCACTGCCACCAGCTCGACGCGAGCTCGTCGATCTTGTCGAAGTCGGGCACGAGCGCGTTGTTCGACTGCATCTGGGCGACGTTCAGCTGCACGAAGTCGCGCAGGAACTTTGACTTCGGCAGCTTGCGGTCGACGGCGTCCGGCATGCGCTCGTTCCAGTGCTGCTCGATGTTCCACCACGTGTTCTTGTTGCGGCGGCTCGCGCTCGGCAAGCACACCACCTCTCCCTGGCGGAACCCCCACTCTGGCAGCTGCGTGCCATCGTTGCTCAAGTAGCAGCCGAGAACCTCGTGCCGGAACCGGATGCTCGTCGACAGCGGGTGGATCAGGTTCGGGTCCTCGTCGCCGGCCGTCTCCACGATCTCGACGATCCAGTTGTCCTTGTCATCGCCGACGGTGTCGTTGCCGTAGCCGCTGACCTCCCACGCGCGCTTGTTGAGGGGCGCCTTGATCTCGTGCGAGTGCAAGTTGCGGCCCGTCATGTAGTGCACGAGCCGCACGCGGTCGCCGTCGTTGATCTTCTGAAGCGGCATGCGCGCGTTGTACGACTCTGAGTAGCGCGGGTAGTCGATGATCCACTCGTTGTTCGCGTCGAGGTGGCCATACGTCGTCACCTGCTGTTGCTGCGAGCCCTCGGGGAAGAGCTGGATGTGCGAGTGCAGCAGTCCGGTGCCCATTCCTTGGTTCTTCACGGTGACGCGCGAGCCGTACGCGATGTCGAGAGGCGCCGCGTCGATCTCTTGGCCCTCGAGGTTCGCCTTGAACAGCGACGACATCGTCGCGACGCCGTCGCCCGTCTTGTACAGCAGCGCGAAGTGGATCTTGTAGCACACGGCAAAAATGATGAGCGGGGCAATAATTAGCGACACAACGCGCACAAACAAGTGGAAACCGGACTTCACGTAGCTGAGCTTCCGGTCGCCGAGCTTGATCCACAGATCAACGATCGTGTACACGCCGACGACGGCCGTGACGAACAAACCGACGAGCTTCACGCTCGTCGTCAGCCCCAGGGACACTCCCGTGAGCAGCAGCCAGAAGAACCAGCCGGCAGAGAACGGCGCGCGCTGGTATGTGTGGAACTTCGCGAGACCGAGGAAGGTCGTCGTCGTGAAGAAGATCAGCATCGAGTCGAGCAGAATGAACTTCGCCAGCACTATGAACCCGAGCTCGACGGCGACCATCGTCGACACGAGCCACACGGCCGCGAGCGAGAGGCCCAAAGCCTTCGCCGTGAAGTACGCGACGGGCACCGACAGAATGCTGAACATCGCGTTGAACTCGCGCATCACCGTGTAGTCCAGGTAGTCGGGATACTGTTTGCCGCTCTGGAAGTCGAAGCTGCCATTGTAGCCCGCAATGTACCCACTCAAGCCGCACAGCATCTTACCGAGCGGAGGATGCACGTCGAAGTAGTAGGTATGATTCAGGTAGAAGCTGCCGAACTTGCCGAAATGGGCCTCGTCCCATACAACGCGATCAGCCGCGCTGATCTTGTACAGACGCAAAAACGCGCCGATGGCCGTGAACAGGATCGGCCCAATGAACTGCTCGATCTTAGCCCAGTCGGAAACCAGGCTCGAGTCAGAGGGCTTGTTAAAGCGATCAGACTCGGTCTGCGAGACCAGAAGTTCTTCCTCCGCCTGGATGTCCCGTCGACGGAGCGTGTGCTTCTCTGACATTTCTGGTTTAATTAATGTCGTGTATATAGTACTTAGGGTTGGTTGGACGTCGTCCCTTACGCGACGGTCACGCGTGTCGTATGGCAGTGAAACGAGAAGTGTAGCCAAATTATAGGGATGCATTTTATTTTTTGAGAACGGTGCGTGAGGAACGACCGATCATGGAAAAGGCAATAATAATTAAGCATTTTGCGACGTATGATGTGTTGTATTATGCGTTGTAACTCAGTTGAGTCTTAGCAAATGATCCCGCAAGCGAAACGCACGAAATTCAGAGACCTCTTTCCTCAATATTAGCGCTGAACTACTCGGCTACCGGCTACCGGCTACGCTACGCTTTTCGCGAATTCTAGATAGTCATAATGCACGCATGTAATAATCGTCACACGTAATCGGCATCCCTTAGATTGCAAGCGGTGTGAGGATGATTACCGGAAAGGTCAAACTCACGCACATTGTGTATGCGTCGATCGGCCTGTCATTCTTGTGGCCATGGAATGCCCTTCTGAGTGCGTCGCTCCTCGCGAAACAAAAGCTCGCCGGAACAAGCGTGTCATTAGGAACATATTCCAGCTCGGTCATGATCACGTCTACCGTGACTTCTCTGGCGTCGAATCTCGTGCTGCTGTATCTTCCTGCAGACTACGCGAAGCGAGTGAGGCACGGGCTCGTGATTATCGCCGGCTCGTTTCTCGTTCTTGGCTGTTTCGGCGGCGTGATTTCCGGTACCAAGTGGTTCCTGCTGCTTCTACTCGTTACAGGAGTCAGCAGCTTAGGCTGCGCACTTGTTCAGAACGGTGCAATGGCGATCACTCAAACCATCCCGGGGTCAACACACTCGCTCAGTATAATGATCGGCCAAGCAGTGGCTGGTGTCGTTCCGCCTCTGATCCCTATGGTCATTGGCGACGCTGATGTCAAAGTGATGGCAGTGATGAATTTCATCACCGTTTGCTTTCTCGCAGTGATTGCCAATGTCCTCTTTGGCACAAGGCAGAACAAGCCGTTCTTGCAGACGGCGGAGGATAACATGGCAAACAAGTTCCCGGAAACCGAGGAGCTCATGATCGCGTCGCGGCATATGTGGGGTCCCATCAGCACGATCTTGTTGGGATTCGCCGTCTCGCTGAGCTATCCGGTGTTTGCAAACCACGTTGAGTCTGACAAAATCCCGTTCCAGTACTTCTCGCCGCTCAGCCACTTGGTCTGGAACTCCGGGGATCTGCTCGGCCGAATGCTCTGTTTGCTGCCGCAATTGCGCTTGACGAGCGACAAATGGATGGTCGGGCATTCCGCAGCACGGTTTCTAATAATCGCGTTCCTCGTGCTGCTTGAGCGCACGCAGGACAGGAGCCACGATGTTCTCTATTTATTGGTGATGCTGGTTTTCGGTACGACCGGCGGCTTCTTCATTTCAAACGCCATCGCGCGCACTCCGCAATGTGTGCCGCACGAGCTGCAGCCCGCGGCAGGAGAAATCATCAGCCTCTCCATCGCCGTGGGCCTTTCCATTGGCTCGGTCGTCTCGTTTATTACAGCAGCTGTACTCTAAAGCAATCTATTTATACACGCTCAAATACTCACTGGCCTGGGCCACGGCATCCAGTCCCCATTTCGGTTCTGGGATGCCGAAGTGCGCGGTTATGTCCTTACATAGTCCTCGAGTCAGCTCGCTTTCTTCAACATCGAGAAGCAGGCCCTTGTAGCTTCCTTGCACAAAGACATTTGTCACTCTCACGGCCGTCTTGTCGCTGCACACGTACGTGTGGCCCGACCCTTTGAAAACCTGCCTCGGTGTCCACAGCGACTGTAGTTTCGTGTCTAAGATATCCTTGATTGGCGAGGTCATTGCGATCCGGCCCTCGCGGGGAAGGAGCCAGACCGTGTCCTTGTTCTCGCTTGTCCATACGGTAAACAAGGAGCGCTGCTTGTCTTCATCCTTGAAGGATGCTTGGTTCGCCCGGTACAGCTTGATCTCTATCTCCCAAGGCGCTTTATAGTCGGCGCCCTTATTCAAGAGGAAGTCCTGCAGGTCGGTGAGCACGGAAATCGGCGACTCCGCGTAAACGACCACCATAACCCGCGACCACAAGGAATCCTTCAAAGATTAAGAAAAGTGAATATAAGTGGACTAGCTCGTAAAAACTGGCATTTTTTCTCCATGACCTCGTACAATACTTTGCGTTCTTTATAAATTCGTACTAGATTTGAGGTTTTCCATACACTCGCAACTGTATGTATGTACGCGTATCATACGCTATCATCTCCTTCATTACATACTTGCAAGTAGAATTTCTCTAGCAGCAGTTCAATCGTCGTCACTGCTGCTACTGCTTTCCTCGCCCGTGTACTGGCCATAGCCAAATACAGGCCCAACCTTCAATCTCCATTGCTCGTCCCAGAGATGCTGCGACTCGATAATAGCGCCCTTTTTCAAGTCTGCAAGTTTCCACGCATCCTGCAAAACCTTTAGGCCCTCACCGAGGCTCTTAAGATCCGTGAATACAATCCCGTTCTGTGGTCTAACGAGTTCTTTGAGCGCCGGGTAGTCGAGAGCCAGCACAGGCAACCCGGCGCCGAACATATCCACCACCTTCATGGGCAGGTCGAATCCTGAGCTCGACTTGTGCAGAGACACGCCCAGGTCGGCTACGCCAAGAAGCTTGTGGTAGTCCTCGTAGCTCAACCAAGCGGTGTGCACGCGCGCATTCAGAAACGCAGTCTCGCTGATCTCCTTCTCAATCTCCGCCTTCATTGGCCCCTTGCCAGTGATGATGCACTCAATCTTGGGACCTTCTCTATAAGTTTCAAGAGCCCTCAACAGCATTTTGATGTCCTCGTCGGGAGTGTACGACGTCGACGTCACAACCCAAGCAGCTTTAGGATCGTACTCGAATATGGCGCGCGTCGCCGCCTTGTCTCTGACGAGCCTTTGCTGCACAGGCCGGTCGAAGAGCGGGATAACGCGTTTCGGGTTCACGCCGAAATCCGATTTGATCGCCATGCCAAGCCGCACCGATACGCAGAGATGTAGATAGGCTATGCGGCCGAAAAACATTTCGTATGCCCGATACAAGGTCACTAGCCAACGCTTCTGCGTAAGTGACAAAATCGAGTACCCCAAGTTGTGCCAGTCGATGAGCAGCTTCGTTCCTGGAGAGGTCCATAACGTGAATAATCGCGCCACGCCGAGCGTAGGAATCGACGGAGGGTTCTGAACGAGCACGACGGTCGGGTCACTTTCCCTGAGTGCCTTGTACAATGTCCTGTGCTCGCGCCACACCCGTTTTAAGGCGTACGAAATGTAGCCCTCGCCAGGCCCGCGAACGACTCTGGGGAGTGCTACGACATTAATGAGCTCGTGCATGCTGACTTCGTGCATCAAATCGCTATCCTTGTACCCGATCAGATCCACGGGACAGCCGACTTTCGCAATGCTGAGCGCATGGAAAAGCATCCGCGGTGAGTGGCCGAGATCGCCAAGAACCACAACGGCTGCTTTGCGGTCCATTCGGGATCTCGGCGTGAGGTACCACATCAGCAATATGATCAGAACATAGGCCAACGCGATGAGTCCTAAGGCCAGCGACAGCGGATTCATGATTTTACCCTACGAGAGACACGGCTTCAACTTTGCGCTGATTGTCGCGGCTTACGCTCGTGCTTGCTATGAATCCCTTAGCAGTAGAGATCCGGTTCTGCAGGTTCAGGCTGCTTTTTAACCGCGGCTTTAAGCATAACCACTAATCGCTCCATTCTAGTCTATGCGGATTTCCGGTATCCAGTGCCTTGCCAATGAGCCTAGGAGGCAGAGGCCGGCAAAGCCTCGAGCAAATTTGGATTTAACAACAATAATGATAATGATAATGCGTGTATACTTATGAGATAAATCTAACAAGTGCTCTGCAGTCTGTGGCCCGGTCCAAACCCATTCTAGCATAGCAGTGTGTGTGCAGTTGCATAGGAACTCCATGTGAAGGAGCCTCTGTGGGTGCAGCGGTTCAGCCTTCTAGGCCTTCTCGTCCACCTGGGGAGCCTCCGCGGCTTCCTCGTCAGCCTGGAGAACCTCCTTGAAATCATCAGCATCGAACAAGACCTCGGCGGTCTCGTTGTCCACCTCATCAATAGAAGGCCCAGCCTTCGCGGCCTCCTCGTACGCCTCGAGAGCCTTCTCGAGCTTTTCAACGTCCCCGAAATTATAGGCGTCGAAAATGGCCCGCGTAGCCTCGGTGTCAAGGTCTAACGCTTCAAAGAGCTCGAATTCCTGGTCAGCCATGGGAACTTCCTAGACATGGCCAGTCGTCGGGGCCTCCTCAGACTCGTGGAATAACGTCCTCAAGTTAAGCACGTAGGTGTCTTCGTCCTCTAGACATTGTATCGGTCTGCAACGGACGCACAGCTTTGTACATCGGTTGCACAGCTCTGCACATCTTGCTACAGGCGTCAATAATGCCCGTCAGGAATACCTTGACGACGCCGTGGTGCCACACTAGAAGCAGCGCTGTTGCTGAGAGCCCAATGATGACAATAAGCTTGACATTGAAGCCCGTGTTCGCTGGCTCTGCGAGCACCGCCGAAGCGATAGTGGGCGCATTGGCGTTGGGCGCGCCGAGCTGCGCAGACGTCTGTTCCTAGGAAAAGCGGGACCAGATCCTTGTGAACCAGGATACCAATGCAGAGCTATCCTTGATATGGATGGCGTCATTAGACGATTGGATTTCGATCACAGTGTTCGTAGCATGGGCAGTATCTTCGTTCGCCCGGGGTTGCAAACGAAGAGAGAACGGCAGTACTTCGTAGTTGTACTGGACGTAAACAATAGTGCCGATGATAATCGATGCTGGCAATGCCCTCCTTCTCAACATTGCGTGTTAACTGTTTTGTTTTTGGCGTTGGATGTACTATGAATGCGTGTTGATGGTCAGAGGGTGACTGGGCACCGAGTGTAAGTATCGATTAGGTTGGTTCGGAGTCAAGCGGTAACTTACATAATAGAGAGACGGTGTGGGGCTGAACCGCCAAAGAAGCCGCAGCGACTCGAGAAACATACACCTAACGAAGATAGTTGAACTCGTCCATGCTATTTGAGAATGTTAACTATGTACAAATTATGATTTTTGCTGGCGTTTCTGGTACTCGGCAATGAGCTCTCTCTGCAGAGGCACCGGCGCGGGCTCGTACTTCGAGAACTCGAGTGTGAACTCGCCTTTTCCTTGTGTCGACGCACGCAAGGTCGTGGCCATGCCGAACATGTTGTTCAGCGAGCACTCGGCGTAGATGGTGAACTCATCGGTGCCAATTTCCGTGTCATTGATGATAGCCTCGCGTTTATTGAGCAGGCCAATGACGGCACTCTGGAACTCCGCGGGCGCGGTCACGGTCACGGTCATGATCGGCTCGAGGATGGTCGGCTGCGACCGCATGAACGCGTCTTTGAAAGCATTAATTGTGGCCGTCCGGAACGCAAACTCGGAGCTATCAACTTCGTGCGTCGCACCATCGTTGATCAGCATCTTCACGCCAATAACACGGTGGCCCGTGAGGGGACCCTTCAAGACAGCGTCCTGGAATCCCTTTTCGCAAGCAACGAGGTACTTCTCACTGATCTTGCCGCCAATAACCGCCGTCTCGAACTCGTTCGTGTCCTTGGACCCAGACGGACTGAACTCGCCGATGACCTTGGCATACTGACCAGCGCCACCGCTCTGGCGCTTGTGGAGGTAGTCAAACGGAGCCGAGCCAAGAGCCGTTTCGCGGTAGGCGACCTGCGGTCTTCCCGTCGTGCACTCGACATTGTACTCACGACGAATACGCTCGACGTAGATTTCGAGGTGCAGTTCGCCCATGCCGGAGATGACCGTTTCCTTAGACTCGTTGTCGTACCTCACGCGGAACGTCGGGTCCTCCTTCTGGAACCGATTGATGGCCTTTGAGAAGTTCTGCGTATCCTTCGACTTTGGCGTGATGGACAGAGAAATGACCGGCTCCGGCACGAACATCGACGACATCGTCAGCTTATCGCCGCTCGTGAACGAGTCTCCCGAGCTGCAGTCGATGCCGAACGTCGCACAGATCTCACCCGCGGCGGCCTCTTCGATGTCCTCCATTTCGTCGCTGTGCATACGCACGAGCCTAGCGAGCTTCACCTTCTTACCCGTGCGCACATTCATCATCTGCATGCCCTTCTTCATCTTGCCTTGATAAACACGGATGTACGTGAGCTGGCCAAAGCGGCCCTCCTCGAGCTTGAAGGCAAGGCCCAAAAAGGGCTCCGTGGATGACGAACTCAGGACTACAGGCACTTCACCCTTGTGCGGATCAGTGATGTCCAAGCCCGTGTTCATGACCTGAGACGGGTCGGGCAAGTAGTCGCAAACGGCATCCAAAACGGGCTGGATGCCGCGGTTGGCCAAAGCAGAGCCCATCAACACGGGAGTGAACTGGCGCGCAATCGTGGCTCGGCGAATAGCCGCCACGAGCTGCTCCGGGGTTGGAGTTTGTTCCTCGAGGTAAATCGACGCAATCTCATCGTCGACATCGGCCAGAGTCTCGATCAGCTCTGCACGCTTCTCGGAAACGAGTTCTTTCAGGTCCTCGGGGACCTCGCGCTCCTCGATTTCTTCGCCCTGGCTGCCGACATTATAAAGAGCACGCTCGTGAATGAGGTCAACGACACCGGCAAGCTCCGACTCAGCACCGATAGGCACTTGGACGGCCGCAGCATTCATCTTCAGCTTGCTCCGCAGTTGATCCAGCGCGCGCCACGGGTTCGCGCCCATGCGGTCCATCTTGTTGATGAAGGTCACGCGTGGCACATTGTAGCGACGCATCTGGCGATCTACGGTGATCGTTTGGGACTGCACACCACTAACGGCGCACACAACGAGAACCGCTCCGTCGAGGACCCGCAGCGCACGCTCGACCTCGATCGTGAAGTCGATGTGGCCGGGCGTGTCGATGAGGTTGAACTTGTAGTCGCTCACCTCACCGGTACTCGCGTCCTTCTTCTTCCAGTCGCAGAAGGTTGCGGCCGATTGAATGGTGATACCTTTTTCGCGCTCGAGAGCCATCGAGTCCATCTTCGCACCGACGTTGTCGCGGCCTCTGACCTCGTGGATTGCTTTGATCCTGCCAGTGTAGAACAAAACGCGCTCGGTGAACGTGGTTTTGCCGCTATCAATGTGGGCGGAAATACCGATGTTGCGCATCCGGTCAAGGCGTTTGAGCTCGGCATCACTGATGTCCGTCCGGATCTTTTCCAAAACACCCTTCTCGTCCTCATAGGTGTTAATATTCTCGTAACTATGGAGCTGCCGAGTGCCTGAAAGCGAGGGCCGTAGTAGCTGCGGACGCACTAGCTTTAACAGACCAGGCCTGATCAATGAGCGCATCTCAATTTTTCACTCTAATGTAAGAAAAACCCTACAGATCAACGCACGTCCGCGAATCTCTACTCGCCCGAGCCAACGGTAGAATCTGTATTCAGGCAGTTGCTGGTATGTACCTCTACACCTCTCTCATTTAATATCATACAGCGGGTCCCATACTCTACCCGTGTTTTTAAACTTCTCTCGAGTGATTAGCGGCCACACTTGGCGGTGCTTCAGCAACGCACTCGCACCGAGCCACACATCAGCGTCAGTCATGGTCACGACATTTGCAGTAACCGGCTTCCTCGTATCTATCGTCAGTTTCATGCAGACCGCCGAAACCGCGTCTCCTTCCTCATTCCCGCAGATCATGGGTGTCAGCTCGCGGAAATCGAAACACGGGATTGCTAATCGCTCATCGGAATCAATGACGAGGCCCTCAGAAAGCTTCTTGCCGGCAAGACAGCTCACTGATTTGGGAAAGAAGCCAATGGCTCCACAATGCAGCTCGTTCAACAGAATCTGCGCTATCTGAGTCTTAACTTCCAGAGGAAAAAGCGGCGGCTCAACTACCGTGATTTGCAGCGATCGCCGCGCGGCTAACAGGGATTTCACGGCGGCGTAGAGTAGCGCTTGTAACTGTAAACGGTCTTTGAGGTCTGTCTTAGGTATCAAACACTGGGGTTCGATGTCGCCGACGAATCCGACGGCAACGGTGTCCGAATTGATGCAGAGAAGCGACGCAATCATCCTGTCATAGGTGCACGGCAGCGAGTCTGTACGCGGGGTCCCTGCACTCTCTCTATGGATCGAGGGCTGGGTTATTTTTTTCGCGAGACGGCTTGGAAATTTCACTGCTTCCTATTCTGCATAGATGCTCCGCAAGGTGAACAGTCTGCGGACAGCGGTCTCAAATTTGGGAACACATGTTCCCACGCGCGGAAAGCGCACTGCTGTGAAGCAGGCGCCGGGCGCCTCCCGCATTATCAACATGTTGTCGGTCCTCTCAGCTCGAAAGAAGCAGCCGCGCAGACTGAAGCTGTGCAAGGAAGATCTTGCTCGTCACGAAGTCGTGAAGGCGGCTTGGGGCATCTATCAAAGAGACACGCAGGTTGCGCGGCGAGAAAAGCTGCAGCGCCAGTACGAAAAAATGAAGGAAGCTTGTGACGAGCTCGAAAAACTAGACGCGCCGCTTTTTGCCGCGGCAAACGAGCGCACGAAGGCCCGCTTTCCGATCGAGCTCCGAGTTCCAACGGAGACGCCTCCGAAGAAAGTTTGGGAATTCGATTGGGAGCCGGTGAAGAAGTAAAAGGACTAAGATTCCAACTATGTACATAACCTCTCACTTATGCTGGATCACCTATACTAGATCTTTAGATATGGTTGGTCCTCTGCTTATGTAGATAAGCTATAGATGTGTTAAATGTGCTTTGGATCCAGTCGATGTGCTGTGGGTGTTGCAGATGTGGATATCGTATTGATGTCGCAGGCATGACTATGTTAAGTGCGGTAAAAATTTTACTCAAGTTTGGTTTTCAGCCAGCGGCGCTCAGGATAAAGAAAGCTTTGTAAATCGAAAGAAAAGAGCCCATGAGCTCTGCACTATAGCACAGTAATCGCATTAGCGTAGTGATCGCATGAGTTAGCATCAATATATTGCTGTGAATGTTTGATTGAAATCTTCGAACGGCTCAGTCGTGTGTTGCTGTTCTGACTGAAACATGTGGCTGTGCTTTCATATAATGGAGCCTGTTGTTTGGAGTCTTCAAGCGGAGCCTAGAGCGAAAACCATTGGTCAGCTATTTTCCGCGCTCGCCTCGGCGCTCGTCTGTGGAGGCAGGCCACGTAATTCGCGCTGTAGCCTATAGAGTTGGTTGCTCACACCATCCGGCAGCAGTTCTCCACGTGCCTCTATGAATTCAGAAAGGGCCTTCTCCGCCTCGTCATTGCTCACGGGCCGCGCAGGCTTAGTGTGTATAACCGTGGCTGGCATATCTGTGTAAAAAATTATTCACAATAGGTTTTAAATTATACACGCTTTTGTGAAGAGGTGTGAAGAGGGTCATCAAAGGTAGGAACCAGCTGAACGACGAAAGAACATGGAAGACACAACAATGCAAAGGCTTACTTTGCTCTCATAAGGAGGTTCAAGCATGCAGGCGTGCATTCCGATGTTAACTTTACAAATGTGGATTTCGAAATAGATGTCTCGAGCTCATGTCTGCGTTTTTTTATAGATCTAACAGTTGATAACTAGTCAAGTTGTTTCGTTCTATTGCTGTAAGCCGGACATTAAAAGGTCGTGTCTTTCTCGCCAGTGATTCCTTACCTAACATCGAGGTGAAATTTCGCAAAGTGTATGTTCAACGCACTTCGCTCGTTGGCCCGCCCCCTGTGTGCTTCTTTCGGCGCATCGCGCCTCTCTGATAGCACCACGCGCGGATTTGTTTCGTTCGCGAGGCCGCTGTCACGGCCGCTGAACAAGGGCCTGCCTCTGGGTCAAACACCTCTGACACCGGGCTATATTGCTGCACCTCCCACATCTATTACCGAGCTTTTCACCCAGCAAAAGCGTTTCAAGGCACGTGGCAATACATACCAGCCCTCTATGTTGAAGCGTAAGCGGCGAGCTGGATTTTTGGCTCGCCTGAGGACAAGAGGCGGCAGAAAGATCCTGTCTCGCCGAAGAGCGAAGGGTCGGTGGTTCCTGACATATTAGAGTTCAGAATATCACTAGATCGTGGAGATATCTTGTAAATAGAAATTTAAGTCATTGCACATACTACGTGTTGCAGAGGAGTTCAACCGGCCCCAACTCATCCAAATTTGCCCAAGCTCAATTTGGCCCCTGTCTCTTGAACTGCAGTGCTTTGGAGTACCTCCCAGTAGGTAAGTCAAGCACGCGTGTCGGAACACCTACTGCACCCATTGCATAGCACTCACCGCTCCGCGTACATCATAGATACTCTTTGTTCCTCACCCTGAAATTTACCGAAGAAAATGCTGCTCAAGAAGTTGGGCCGCCCGACGAGCGTGGTCAGGCGCGCATATGCTACGGCGAAGGATGCCCCGAAGGTGGATCAGAAGCAGCTTGCGCAGCAGCGTGAGCGCGAGCAGAAGCGTATGCAGGTGAAACGAGAAATCGCCCTTAGTTTTGAAAAGCTGAAGACCGAAGCCCGTACATTCAAGCTCTTGCCGAACACAATGGACGTTCCACGAGCTATGCGCTATATCCGAGCAGCTGAGGTTGGGAGACCGGCCCATGCAACGACGATCTCGTTGCAAATGCGAATTGTAGCCGAGAGGGGTGTCCCCAAGATCAACGGAGCCATCCGGCTGCCTCTCGGTCTGAAAGAAGAGAAGATTTGCGTACTGACGAGCGTGTCTGAACTGGCAGACCAGGCACGACAGGCTGGCGCTGCCGTCGTTGGTTCGGAGGATATCATCGCTCTTATTCGCGACACTCCTGACCAGTTTAAGGTCGATAGAGTGTACGCAACGCCGGACATGGTAACTCGTGTGGCCCAGGTTGCGCGCATCCTCGGTCCGAGGGGTCTCATGCCGACGGCGAAAAGGGGCACGGTCATTAGCAACGTGTACGACACAATCATGGCCGCAAAGGGCGAGACGACGTTCAAGCAGGTCAACGATATGCTGACTCTGCCTATTGCGCGTGCCAGCTTCTCGGATACGGAGGTCGTGAATAATGCCCTCGTCGCAGTCAATGCGATTAGGCAGATGCTGAACGGCGTGCAGTCCGCGAAAAAGGGAACAATAGGGAGAACAACGCTGTACAGCACGAACTCTCCGAGCATTCCTATTATTGTTTGAGGCCCGTGTGTGCTCACAAGTATATAGAAAGCGGAGAATCATCATGTACATAAATAATCGAGTAAGAAGTGGGATCATGTTTTTCGTTCGGTTTTTCGTGGAGTTTTGATGGTGAGAAGTTGAAATGAGTTTTAAACATGCGAGTTTCAATTGGTGAGGAGCCCACCCGCCCTCCTCACCGCTCTCCACCGAAGCGGAGAGCCCCCTCCAAAGAGCTATTCAGTCCTGTTGGCCGTTCTCTATAGTCCGCTGCTCAGTCTCCTGAACAGTTGCCATTAAGCCGGCCGTGATCTGAACAGCTTCAAAGGCCCTTCCAATGATGAGGAGCCCACCCGCCCTCCTCACCGCCCTCCGCCAAAGCAGAGAGCCCCATGGCCGTCCTTTCAGGCTTGCGAACAGCTACCTTCATTAGAACGGCTGGCGAGGA